>JASDQU010012863.1:29671-66756 GCA_032191745.1 Picea mariana | reverse complement strand
TTGGTCACTGCATACCTCTCGAAAGGGATACACGTAGTTCGCACAAAACAGGATAAGATAGCAGCGTTGAAGTTTAGTGACTTCAACCTTGGAGACCGTAAATCTTACAGTATGCTCGCCCCGCATAAGTATCTGACCAAGACGAAAGGCAAGAATTCAAAAATTATCCCCCAGCATTAGACCCATAACCTCACGCAGTCTACCCTGCTTAATGTTATGAAGATCCTGCACTTCGGATGACATCAAGAAGTGAACACATGTGTTAATTTGTTGTTATCCTGTTACCATGGAGGATATTTATGGCTGAACCGACATATCACAGTGGATCCAATCTTGATCCATCGGATCACCGGGCTAAGCATGCAAGGCCCTGACCCACATGAATTTTACCTTGGAAAGGCCACAGACCAAGCCTTATCACAGAAGATAAAATAGACTTATGTCGATGTTGAGAAGGGCACGCATGTCTACAAGGTAGCCTCTATTCAAAACGATGCAATATGCCTTGCCTGTCAACTGATCGTAGGAAAGTTAGTTCGCAAGAACCGACCAACCCAAGTCACTGGATTCATAGTAGACCTCGCAAGAAAGTGCACGGAGGGCCTACAGATGAATTGGGCATAGTACTTGGTAAACCAGCTGGAGCTCGACTACAGAGAAGCCCATGACCAAGGATATGAGTTCCATTTTAGTTGGATCCTGATCCTGATTGCTTTCATTGCATGGGATATGCCGAAAGGTGTGACCTTCCTGGACATCGATCCATTTGAACCATTGGCCCCGAAGTTCAGTACCCTATGGTACTCAAATGATATGAATAAAAAATGGCAGTCAAATGCCGTGTTTCATTCATATTATAATCAGTTGAAAGTAGTTATCCAGTCTACACCGCACATCACTCCGAACACCCTCTACAGGTTTCGGCCCCTGATGAAGTTCAATGCAGATAGACACTTTCTCTCCATCACAATGCACACTGATGAGCACAAGCAGCAGTTACAATCCTATTATAGATTAACAGAATAAGATCTGGAGGAGATCACAAAGGAATGGTCAGCGGACCTCCTTGTTCAAGCTGACCCTGCGGAGATATCTGATGTAGACAGTCCAGAAACTGCGCAGGATATACCCAGACCTAGCATGCAACATAAGATCAGCGAAGTGCAATACTTAAGCAGTGCCTCAGTGAAGATTTATTCCATCACACCAGAGCAATAGGGTGATGGTGAAGAGTTAGAAGAAGTCGAACAGAAGTGCAAAGATGAAGTAGAGCTTTTGAAGAAGAGGAAGGGTTCACCTCTGAAACCTTCTTCCCGGAAGAAGTCCAAAGCTCCCGTGACTAAGCTGCAGACCACACTAACCCCAGACAACTTCAACTTCATCGTCGCAGCTCTGAATGATGTTGCGATGGAGATACTAGAGAAGCAAGAAACTAAACAAGAGGATATGTATAGTTGGATCAAGATAGAGCTCCAAGGAGTGCAACAGGCACTTCAGTTGAAGCATGCAGTCTCCACTTTGCCCCTGTCAGTTGAAACACCATAAGTAGGAGATGAGCTAGCTCAACTCCACCAAATCACGGATTTAGTCGAGGCTCGACTTCGAAAAGCACAATATGAAGCAGAGAAAGCCACTTAGGCTTTGACACAAGTACAGGGAGTACTTATATAACAACGCAGTGCTACAGAACAAGAAAAGAGTGCTATCCAAGAAAAGTTGAATGATGAGAAAGCACAGCTACAACAAGGAAAGGAACAATTGTTGGTGGAGAAACTGGAAGTAAAGGAAGTGGTCAACAGAGAAATTCTCTCTGTGATAGTCATTGAGGTAAAGATTGAAGAAAGAATCCCACAACAGGTGGCACAACTCGCAGAAGTGATACAAAATCTCTAGTAGCACATTGCAGATCTAGACCTTCGCGCAGTACCTGAGACCCCATAGGATATCAAAGACCAAAGATAAATAACTACCCACAGCACAGTCGATAGACTGAAATCTCTTGCCTTGGAGTGCAAGCAGTTGAGTAGCCGTAGCGCCCATACATATGAGAACCTCACTGAGAACCGAGAGTTATGTAAATTGGAGTCGCATCTCCTGGAGGCAAAGTATGAAGCTGAAAATCTACAGACGTAGCTGAAAGCCCTATCACCCATAGAAATAATGAAGCGATCTCATGAACAGTGCACGGCCCAGCGACAGATCCATATGATCCAGATCAGAGTGATGGAAGTGACTCAATGACTTCAACTGGTGCAAGATAAGGCATATCAGTTGTTCACAGAGGTTGAAATCCGAGGAGCAGAGCTAGAACAAGTTGTGAGTGCAACAGAACAATGCCTGGAGGGACCCATCAATGATGCACTCATCCAAGAGTTTTCCGAGTAAGAGGCCATAGCACAACAACAGGTCGAAGCAGCTCAAGCCAAGCTCGAGGCATTCGAGGAAAAACTGATCAGACCAGAGTGACTTAGGACCAATCACAGGTGAGTGTTGGGGGCCTATTGGCCCTTGACCAAGTTTTGGGAGATACTTGGTCATGTTTGACCAATTTTTGGGACTTTGACAACCTGTCGAAGATGGAACGCTAGACGAAGAGGAGACTATGGAATCTCGGTCCACTTTTGGGTCTTTTTTGGGTTTTTGGGATAATGTAATGGGAATGGGATGTCGGCCCATGGGCTTTGCCCATGTTTAGGCCTATTTTGTATGTATAAATAGGTAAGCTAGGTGATGTAAGTAAGAGAGTACATCTATGTGATGGTAAATATTGCTATGTGCAAGTGATCTATGTGATTGAGTAGGCTCTGTGCATATTGTTGAACTTGCAGTGTTAAGTGTGAGTGTTTGTTAGAGATTGTGTGCTCAGATACTCAGGGAAGGAGGATCTAGCGAGGTGCGCAGATCTCCTATCCTATTCAGAGTATGGTTTTGGTGGCTTTGTTCTTGTAACCTATTTAACTGAAGACAATAAAGAAGAAGAGTTGGTGGACGTAGCCCCAGGGTAGGTGTGAACCACGTAAATATTGTGTGTTATGCTTTGTGCTTCGACTTGATGTGTTTATCCCTTCTTTTGTTAAGTGCTTGGACATGTTTAGATAGATATTCTTATGATTTGTGCTTATTAGACATGTATGAATGTGCTTAGTGCTAATCTACTAGATCTGATCTGTTTTATTATGGCTAAATGGTGAAATACCTTAGACCTAAGTGAATGCTACGATGCTCTGTGTTATCTGCGAAGTAGAGTAATGGTTGAATATTTATAATCTATCGGTGCTAAGTGCTCTATAAACAATATGATCATAGATCTGTGTCCCAGCTAAGGTTTCAGACACTTGAGTCCTGCAACCACCCCTACCTCTACCTCGAGTGAGACTTCATATGCTTCGCAGGTGTTGCCGAAAGGGCCAATAGTTAGGGATTTTTTGGTGCACTCTTTAGTGTTGAACCCTGGGTCTACCCCTGTGCCAACAACCAACATAGTCGTTACCATTTTTTCTTGCTTCATCTCATTAATTAAGGGTTTGCTAAGAGAAGTATAAGGGCATACACCCTCTTAGCTTAAACCCTAGCTTAGAGAAACTTGCCTTGGGAAGTAAAAGGGCTTACACCCCCAAGGAGGTAGCTTCTCTAAGCTCCTTATGAATCCATTAACCTAATAGTAAAGGCACTCGTCATACACTTTTTTTCATTGGAGATATAAAATTATTGCATTGGGAAACATGAATTTTGGTCATTTTTACTTCTTGCAAAGTGGATTGTTTTCCTTGTGCCTTGGGTACCTCATAGCCACTAGGGAATCCCCATCTAGGGGATACTTATTGATGATGTTAAAAAATTGCATCTTCATCCATTAGGGCTGTAGAAACCCTAACTTACTTACTTTAATAACTCTTTATTCAACCATTGGTTTTGCTCAAAGTTTGCACACTTACTCTACTTGTCCTAGTGCAAATTTGAGCAAAGTTTGAGGGGATTTCAGTGGTTGATTTTATTTTTGTAATACATTTAATGTTACATCCATAAGGCTGATATAATTTTCTGCAGACAAATATTTACAACGACCTTATCTTTTGTGCTATAATTCTGGCTTTTCATCTTGAGTTTAGCTAGTCTTTCTCTTGTATTTTCTACTTGATATTTAGCACTTATTGAGCAGCTTCTAGTATCATTTATTTGTTGATATATACTATTATTTACTCCTGAAAATTAGGTACAACAAGCTTAACCTGTTGATCCAAATAACATATATTGTTGCAAAGTGTATTTTCTTGTGTCTCGGGCATGTACACTCATCTGGAAAAGCACTATACCTATGAGGCAACTATTTCTTGAATTACAAGGCATCTCTCCATACCTTTCATTCCATTTAGACTTGAACTCTAGGGGATTCATTTACATTTACCTCCATCTTCATCTCAATCCCCCTAGGGTCACCGGGATCACCTCCCTAGAGTGACCTAGTCACCCTTGAAGTGCGGGACCTACATCGAGGTGACATTGGGTGTAGTATTCCCAAGTTGTAGCACCTTTTCCTTGTTGGGTCAGGATTTTCCCAACCTAAAACTTGCACTATAACATTTTGGCATCGTTCTCGGGGAATATTTTTAATCTTCTTCGTACCCTAACGACACTTTGGTAAGTTATCCCAAAGCCTTTCCCTAAGCTTACTTGGCGAATCCACCCAAGGTAATTTCCCTTTCCACCCTCCTTGATGAGCTCATATTTAAGCTAATATGGCGACTCCACCTTCCCAGAACCCACTTTTCCCTTATCCTTTTCCATCCTTTGGTGAGCCTTGAGCTCATCTGGCGACACCATTGAGGTATTTCCCTAAGTAATGGAACCATGGCCTCATGGAACTTACCATGGGAATTCTATAATGTGTATCCTTCTCTTGATGTTTATAATGTCCCTGGCTATCCAAATCATTTTCCAATGTAATGGAGATCAAATTGACCTAAATTTGATGGTGATCCAGCTCTAGCAGTCACCCATGTGGCTAATTATATGAAGTATGTTTCAATCCTAGATGTGATACATGAGGATGTGCTAATGAAAATTTTTATATCTTCATTGGAATCAAGTCAAAAGGATTGGCTCGTGCACCTATGTGATCTGAAGAGTATCCCTTCTTCTACAAAACTCATTGAATAATTTCTTAGGCATTATCGACCATCTACTCATAGTTTGGAAGATGCTTTTCAAGATCTCAAACAAATTCTTTGTAGAGAAGGTTTTCCGATCAATGATGAGACAATAGATGAAGAAGTGATCGAAGAAGATACTCATGAAAAAAATATTGATGAAGAAAATCTGGACGAGACATTTGATGAAGAAGAAGTGCTCATATATACCGTTCCATTTGATGAAGACATCCAAGCCTTTGTTCCCCCCGCACATCAAGAAGAGAACATGATAAGTGATAATCCTTTTGAAGATGTTGATGACACCTTATTCTATGACTTTGGAAGTGATGAGTTGTTAGAGGAACCCATGGATGCAACAGATCTTTCTGAAAAAGGGCACATGAAGCACTCTACATTAAGAATCAAGCCTCATGTGATGAAGAGGCATTGGAGGAGCATGCCCATGAAGAGAAAAAAGAATCTTGATAAAGTGAAACATGTTGAGGCATCATTTTCTTTGCTCCTTATTGATGAGAATGAGGTCATTCAAACTTGTCTTCCTCCTGCACACAAAGATGAAGAAATTATTAGCCTCAATGATATAGATGATCTTGTGTCTGACCCCTTCGACATGGTCGATCTACACATTGATGATTTCATAAAGGTTGGGAGACGTAGATGTGATGTAAGTTGCTTCAGTATTGATAGAGATCCCATTTATGACAATGAGGGTAGCTGTCAACCAGAGGGGGTTGAGTTTTCATCATCAGAGGAGTGGTCCTCATACATATATGATTTATATGTTTGGTGGCCTAGTGATGATATGGTTATAGATTTGTTCCTCCCCTTCGAGGATGACTTGTCACAACATACTCAGACTGATCTTTAGTCATCCTTTGGTGCATACCCTTTTGAGGATGAAGATTTGTTTTATGAGGAATTCCAACCATTGTGCTCATATTTTGAGGAATACCAGGACGTGGCCACCTCAAAGCAGTCAGAGGTTCATTCTTCAAAGCGACATTACTTTCGTCTTGGAGATTTCCATGGATATTCACAGGGGAAGAGGCGATGTTTTTCTACACCTGAGATTGTTCCTTACCTCTTTCCCTCTTATCCAATGGACCATACAATATTATTTCAATCTCTCATTTCCTCTCAGCCCTTGACAAGCAATGAGTCTTTATGTGTGGATGAAGATGAGCCTTCATCTACATATGGTAGCCTCATTCATATATGGATTGATTAGTCATGTGGCTACACTTTCATGTGAGATGATCGAGCTGGTGGTTTCTCCTTCCAGTAGGATTTCCTCCCTCCCACCCATATTCATGAGATTTATTTCATGATCGATTATATGTGTGTTTAAACTCAATATTATTATGTTCTTGACTTATCTTTGTTGTGTTATATGATTAAGCACAAGGGGTGATACTTTGATGAGATGATCAAATGGTTTCACTGGTTGTATGACTTCACCTGAAATCATCTAGCATGTGATATTTAGGGCCCCAAGGCCCCGGGTAAGTAGGTAAGTAATTTTGATTCCCTGCATTTGCATCTTGATTCCTCATACTAGTTTAGATGCATTTTATTTTCATTCTACTCTACTTGCATATTGATTTCATGCTTAGTTTAGAATTTATCAAAAAAATGTCAAAATTTTCTTTTTTCTAGCTTGGTTTGATTGGATTATAATCACATGAGAACAAGGATGAGTAGGCCATCCTACACTTGACAGTTTCATGTTACTTGCAGGCACAAGTCTACCAGGAAATGTTGTGGTTCTCATGCACTCTATGACGAGCACATGTCCCCAAGTAGAAGCCATATGTTATCCCCATTTTGTGGATAACTAAGAAGATGATGTCTCGAGGTCCTCAGGTTGTAGATATGGAGTGTCGAGAGACTACATGACCAACAATACCCTTTGCATAGATGGAAAACCCACTCACCACCATAGATGGTCACATGTGTCATCTCTCTATAATTTCCTTGACTGGGGGAGGAAATAGGTACGAGAGTAACCTTAAAACCAAATTGGGGCTAGAAGTTAGCCCTTCCAACTAGAGAGGGATATCTCTCTTCAAATTAATAACTGAAATGGTTAATTTGATTTGACTCGAAGGCTAGATCTCTAAGATAAATGAATTTATGGGATTGGTGGAAATATGAACGTAAAGTACAATTGGGCTATGGAGTCACTAAAATCAAAGTCGATAAAACTTGTTGGATACTCAGTAAATTTGAGGAAATATTGAACAAAGGAAAGATAGAAAGTATTATTTTAATCCAAATAGATATATATGTAGATAGTAGATTACAGAGAAAACAATAATCCTTCAAGGCATCTAACAAGGATGAATCTCAAAGAAATTATAGTTCAAATACAATTCGAACTACATGAAACAAAGCATCTGATAAAGATGAGTTCTGATACATATACTTCACATCAACATAGAGAAGAAAAATTGAAAAATCAAATATAAGACATGAAAACGAAGAAATCACATGCATAAAATACCACAATCACATGTATCTCTGTGGTCAAAACTCAAGGACTTCTGATTCAACAATTTTCATAAACGACAAAGAAAAATTATAATATGTTCAATAGTATTCCCTTAAACACTTTCCAACCCCTTGGTTTTCATGGCTTCTTGAATATATACAAAATCATATGCCTATAGTGTCGAATTAGGATTCAACTATGATCCTAAAATCAGTGCTAACAGTTGCACATAATCAACATATAATCTTTAACGGCCTACCAAAAAAAAAGGATTCGACCGGATTCATTTAATTTAAACCGTAAAAAAATTGATATGGAAATAAATAAAACCAAAAATATGTCATTTTCACTTATGATGTTTTTCATAGATGAGCTGGCGCATTGTTGAAACAGTCAAGCTGAGTTGGAGGTATTCTTAGTAATTCTGTCACTATTGCACAGTAAGTCCACTACATGACGCAAGAAAAATATAACAGAGTTTGTGCAACAATGGGTGATCATATTTGCGTAGAAAAGTCGCTATGTTACTTTATGCGATCTTTTCAAAATGAGAAAATAACAAAAATGTGTCAATTCGATTTCTAGTAGTTCAGTTCTCTGTTGCTTCGGCTAACAGATCAAGTTTTCCCTTCTTTTAATCTCCACTTACTGTACTGGAATTTCCTCTTGATGTTGCAACTTCTTAGTAGAGGACCTTGTTAAGGGCACATAAGTATGATGAATATCCTTTACCTATGGATTTTATTCTATTATTTTCCCTTTATTCTTTGTTTTAGAACCAATTGAAATTGATGGTACTGACCGTTTTTCTATTACAGAAAAATATTTCTTGAAAACATTTTCTAGAGACTTCTTCTTTGATTCTCTATTTTCATGTTGTAACTACGCTATGAAAAAGTGAGCCTTCTTTAAATGTTCCTACAACTCGATAATTGAAGTATCTTTGTCATCAGAGAGAATTGGTTGTATGAATTTTTGTGGAGTCTTACTGGTTTCCTGCGTTGTATGTACAACATGAATTTTCTTTGTTGCAGATTTGGTGCACGGTTTACTAGGAGCTTCAATCACTTCTGGAGAGAACTGGAGTTTCTTTCCTTTCTTCTTAGCCTGCTAACTTGTTGCAGGTTCTTCAGTTTCTCCTCCCCTTTTTTGAACAGAGCTCTCAGGGATTGATGTTTCAATTCTTTTTATTGATGAAAGTGTATTTCTACATCTTTGTGGGATGCTTAGGGAATCTACTGCTATGCCCAATGAATTTAGAAAAGACTCCCAGTCTTGATTTCTATTTCTCGGCTCCTATAATACCAATAGTTTGATCAAAGAAAAATGAAAAAGGATAGCATCTTTTTGCTCTTTCCTCAGTTGTACGTTGTCATCCATCTTTTCAATACTTCTGAAGAGATAATATGGTAGATTCAAAGGCTTATTACCGATGAAATGAATTAAGAGCCCGATGTGATATTGGTGAACCTTGTTACATCTCCCTTCACAGGTAAAAAACCTCTAGATAACCCTCAACAAATCACTGTGACTTTTCAATAAAAATTCCCTGGGTATGGTAGTGCCAAATATAGAATTTCTAAATCTAGGCTTCATAAAATCATGATAGTGAGACAGATCTAACTGCATACTTTTGAACCACATTTCTCCATGGAAAGGAATTTCTGTTGCAACTATAACGCTATCTTCAGAAACTTGCAACTGGAGGTTTCTCACTTTATTCTTAGCGCCATCTAAATTCTTTGCAAACTCCCTTGCCACCTATCTGTTGTACCTATGGAGTTTTTCAAAAAACCTGATGAAACCCACTTTTTCAAAGGATGCTCTGATTGTTGGGTCTGTGTTTATCAAATTTAAACCCTGTGGCTCAAACCTCATGATTTCCCCACTTCTTACATTGTTTCATTTTCGTTCGGGAGTTGTCATGATGATGATATATGTCAACCCTATGTGAATAGAAGGTGTGAAAAAATATATTGTAATGACCTTTGTGCAGCGAAATGGGAACAATAACCTTTGCACAGCAGACGAGAGAAATATCCTCTGCGCAACAAATGAAAATAGTGACCTCTGTGCGGTGCGCAACAACATGTAGCAATATAAAACTCTACACAACAATGAACAAGAGAAGGAAACTTGCCACATAAACACTTGGTGAGGAGGTTTCTAAGTCGTAGATGAAGAGAAACAATCTCTTGATGCTTTCTTTACCTGGAGGGAGGATACATTTGAGAGATAACTTCAATTAAATCATGATTATTTCTATCATACCTTGTCGTTCTCCACATGCAGCATAAGGGCGTCATGAAACAACTTGCGATGTGCAATGATTTTATTGATGATGTCGTATGTCCTTGATAGCATCGATATCATGAAATTGTTATAACTCTTACAAGACTAACTCTAACTATTTTGAAATGACATCATGATTCTTCATAATGACCCTTTAGCGACACACCAACCCACATCCGGGCACAAGAGAAAAAACATTAGTTGCATGGTTAAAAAGAAAGCTTTCCCATGACAAACCAACTTTGACTCACGATTTAGGAAACAACTAATATAATGTTCTTATCTAACCCAAGACATGATTTTATACCATAATTTTATTCAAAACCTAACAACCTATTTATAGGACACTACATGAAACAAGTTTACAGATGGCATCCACCACACCAATTGGCTTCTGGAAGGAAGTGGACCTTGCTCCATGAGGTACAAGTCAGCATTATGGTGAGCATCATTTCAATACCTATGCCATTTGATTATGTTGTATCTTAAATTACTCTAGATTTAATTATATGTGCTTGGACATTATGCCTTTTTCCCTGCTTCACCTTGGTGGTTGACATTGTTCCCTAGTAAGTGGTCTTCTTTAGGAATGGGTTTACTACGAGGAAATCCCTTAATAAGCCATCGTGTCATTCCCAACCATACTTAGCATTTTCCATCATTATTCCCCTATATTTCCTTATCTCTTTGGATTTTGGGGTGTATTGACGCAAGAAGGAGTTGTCCCTCATTATATGGGAAGAAGGGGCTAAAGGCCCAGAGGAGTTGGTGTTGGGTAAAAGATAAAAGCTACATATGAACCTTCCAGATGCTTTTCCTAGATATCACCCAAGAAAGAAATAAAATTCTTATCTTTGAATAAAAGGGGACCCATAGTATAAAAAATAAATGCATGAAAGGTAGATTGAAGGATGGGAGGCCTCATCATGAGCCGTCCTATCACATACATGGATATCTAGTGGTATGACATTGTCATTATCTGGTCACCAAACCGGGGCAGTGACTCTCAATTGCATGGCTGAGAGAAAGGGGGTCTCATCATGAGACAACCTTCTCATTTCCATTAGGAATTTGTGGGTGACATTGCCACCATCTGGTCACTACGCCACAACAGTGACCTTCAACCTCTCCTTGTACTAAAGAAAATATAAAGAAAGAAAGATAAAAGGAAAATGATGGACTTGGAAAAAGTGCATTGCAGACGAAGGTACCACACACCATCTACAAAGGAACCCATGAATGAGACACTATGACTCTGTTGAGCACTCAACACACCCTAAAAGTCTATGTCAAATTTCACTTTTTGGGTACCACTTGATCTTGTGTGAATGTCTAATTTGATATTAATATGAAAATGTTGCCTTTTCTCGTCTTCTATTTTTCATTTTAAGTCTTTCAAAGTTGCTTGGGAAAGAGAAAATCATCATGAATTAACAAAGACTAACATTTGATTAAAAAAATGACAATCGAAAATTTTCCCCGATGCGCTAAAGGAATTTGGCATTGGGAAATATTAGAGATGAAAAATTTCGCCCGAGAGGACCAAAATAGTTGAGCCCCGACCTCCATCGGCATCGATAGATGACAGTCTTAATTATGCGACATGCGCTACTCAATAATGTCACCAATGACCAACCCTTGTCGGCGTTAGGAAGTTTTGAAGAGAATAAGCGTCGCGCGAGTGAAGGAAGGATATCGCCGATCGCCAATTGCCGAAATGTTTTTAGCATCAAGAGTTTCAAAGGACGATAAACCCCAAAGAAAATACGCGCTGATTTTTGACCTATCGATTCCCAATACTCACCGGTGTCGACAGTCGCCATATCTAGCTCAATTTAGCACGATCGACGTAAACAAAGTCCTGAGCATAACCCTTACCCATGAGCTGAGTTATAGGTTTTCTTTTAATAAGCCCCAAGTTAGTAATTCCACGTCGATATCATTCGGCATCGGAAGTTTCTAAAGGAAAATATCAATGAACTTACAAAATAACTCAGGACAACGGTAATTATAAAATCACATAATTACGAGAAGCTTGAATAAGAACACGGTAGATTTACGCGCAAAGACGAAACACGATGCTTTCAAATACTATGACTAGAATCTATTCAGGAAAAATATTTTCTAAATTTCATATTAAGGTTCCCTCCGGGCTTAAGTTACATACAGTAAACACTACCAACACCTTGGCCAACCGACCTAGTTACATCGAGAACATGAAAATTCTCACAACAAACAGGGAAAATGATCAAAACATATGTTACTTCCGAGAAAACAAAGGAAGGGTCTGCCCATCATGTATCTCCTACACACGGACCTTCTCCCAGACTGCTCTGTGCACCTTGCAATGATCTTGTGTTCTCCTCCTCCATCATCAACTGCATTTCATGCAGCTACACAATCATATCTTGTGCTTCCTAAAGCTGCCTCTTGAGCCAATTTACGCTTCCTTCGCAACCTGGTGGTGTTGATACCTCCTAGTTATGCATCGCCAGTTGTCTCTGCAATTCTCTATTTTCTTGATAAAGTTCTGCTATGGCAAGTTGTGCCTGCTCCAGCTGCTAATTGGGGTTTTCAATGTTAGAACTTGATACCTTTGTCCTTCACATTCATCTCCCTCTTCCTCTACTGGTAGTCCCGACAAGATCTAGCCGGGGAGCATGCATCATGAACTCCTCAGCGAACGAGTGTGCACTCAGCTCAGTTAAGATGTGGCTTCCTCCTCCTACTTCCTTATTTTTTTTGGGCCTTCCCCTCCTCTTCGGTGTCGGATTTTTAGAGGGCATGGCCTCCAACCTGTGTCCTTTGGATGGAATTTTCTCCACTTTGACCTCCACTTAAGGCTCTGACATTGTTTCAGAGTAGAGGTAAGGACCTCCTTTTGAAATCTCGGAGACACTCGATGACAATAAGAAAGAGTCCCAAGCATGTTGAGGTTCGGACCTGGTGCTCCGACTGACT
Source organism: Picea mariana (assembly GCA_032191745.1). Taxonomy (NCBI): domain Eukaryota; kingdom Viridiplantae; phylum Streptophyta; class Pinopsida; order Pinales; family Pinaceae; genus Picea; species Picea mariana. The sequence continues at coordinate 53,862 of JASDQU010012863.1, read as the reverse complement.
CACACACCTTGTCTCGTGTTTTGAGGGAATCCCATGGAGCGACAACGTGTGTGTGCTTAGACATATTTGACTGGAGGAAGGGCCATGACACAGGGTCTAATAGAATTGGACTTGCAATACCAGTCCCTACTTGTATACAAACTCGGCCGATGCGTAGAACCCACACAAAACATCTAAGATTTATAGCAGAGCAGAGCAACGAGACGGAACGTGCCAAGGAATACTCATACATTATGATGGGATGTTTTTAAGAATTAAAGTGTCATGTCTACATGAAGGATATGATCTAGGACATGTGAAACGCAACCGATAAGAGTTGCAGAGAATATATAGTACAATCATTTCCAATCTCTTTAATCTTCCCAGGCTCCACTATTGGCGAATGATGGTTAACACACTTGGTGATACAGCCTCTAGAGTAACAACTTGCCTCGACCTAGGGAATTTAATGAATTCCTTTATTGCAGCATCTGAACTTTTGGAAGTTGACACACACTTTCGACACACGTTTAGCTCTGGCATCCTTTCCAAACCTCAAGGGGCAATTGGCCTCTGGAATGTATTCAACGCTCGTATCTGCCATACCTGATCTTCCATGCTATGGCACGCAGATGTAACTCATCCAAAATGAAGGGGAGCGGTGGCATGGACAGAGATGCTACAGGTCATTCAAAAATGCTATTGGGATCATGTAAGTATTTAACAATCAGGACTAGCAAGCTCTACAGGTACGCATCAATTAGCTTTTTTCTCTTACATCTTCCTATGTTTTTCCTGATAAGTAATTTCTAAACGATGTCAATCCCGATTGTAGGAAAGTTTTCTCTGACTACCAAACAAATTTTTCTTTGTAGCCTCGTCAAGGAACCCGAAGGAAACATTGGGGTAAGATCAACGAAGCAGTGAAGGATATTGGACTCCCCATTTTCGGCACCCCCAACAACGTTTTCAACCTGTGCGACATAGTCAAGTCACATGCCAAGCAAGATTCATTGTGGGACGAAGAGCTCATGAAGATGACCAATGCGTTACCAGGGAAAGTGCAACGATTTATGGACCATCCAATTAGAGCTCGAACTGTGCTACATCAGTTAAACTCCAGTCTGGTGAAGTACCAGACGCATGCAATGGACATCAGAGGGATACATGGGGATCCGATGGAGCAGCATAGTTTCCCAAGGGCTCAAACCTACGACGAATTGTTTATCAGTTGGTCCGAGTATGAGAAAATTCATCCTTTCAGAGAACTATCTTGAGTTGACTGTTAAAGAAACTGTTAGAAGATGATGCCACATGGTGTATTTTTCTTTGCTTAAACTGCACTTAGCTGTTGTTTTTAGTTGAAATTTAGATTATAAATAAAGACATCGACCAATTAGTTGAGGGTTGATGGTTGTTGTAAGAACTCTTTCTTTCTGGTTGTTAATAATTATTTTGAAGCTGCTTTGAATTGAGAAGTCCTTCTGGACCAAAGACAAGTTATTTTCATCAACTGCATGTGTGATTGGACATGGAGAAGAACTATTTCTTATCATGTTTCATGAATGATGTTGTAATGAGTAAGAGCAATTAATTTTGTTGTCAAGTTATCTGGTGCAATGTTTTGTTGTTCTTTTCTTTAATGATGAAGATGAATCATTGTGTTATTATGGGATGAAAGGTTCTAGTAGATGAATTATTTTTCTTGCCATTATCTCATTGCATATGTGTTTTCTTTCTGGTAGTTAGTATCTCAGACATCAATTTGATGCTCACATGGATAAAGTATTAGTACTAGGTCCGTGGTATAAAATTGTCATCTGCATGCTTGAGCAGCAGGTTATCCCAAGTTCAACCTCTTCCCCTTAGTTAAGCTTAATTCCATTTTTGTTTCCAAGTTGGTTTATACTAGCTTACATCTCATATCGGTCCCACCCAAGAGAAAATATACAAAAGGAATAATCCAAACTAAAGGAAGAGCCTTCACAAGAAAACGTAAAGGCCATCGATAATTTGGCCGAATCGCAAGATCTGGAGAACCATTCCACTATTAAACACTGCAAAGTCTAATTGGGCCTCGGTGGCAGGTTTGGTTCCTACTGTTGAGTCAAGGGATTTAAGACCCATAAACAAAATTGGTGCTAGAAGGAGGGCCTGAGAATGAATGGTTGGATATATATTCTACCGAGTATTTTAAACAACCTATATATTCAAAACAACCCACATGCATGGCTAGTCATTCCCAAGACAACCCACACATGTTGAGTACTCCTGGAATGAGTAACTCACTCTAGCCCGAGGAAGAACCTTTTCACCCTGAAATACCTTACGCTCTTCCTCACGAGGAAGTAAATCAATTTAGAAGAATCACAAGAGCCTATGCCCGGTAGATTGATGCATTTTCCTTAGCTCCCATACTCCCTAAAAGAAAACAACAAAGAAGACCAGTGATTAGTACTCCCAATGAGGTTTTCGTACACTCAATAGAAGACTTAATAGATTTCACAATTACTAAAATCCAACCTCTTGATTTGATACCCAAAATGCCAGCCGACGACGTCTCTGAACCGAATGATTTTTCTAAAGAAGAGGAGTTTAACTCAGAGTCTGAAGATATGGAAGGCAACAATGACCATAATGATGAAAGGGGGAAACCACCTCTGAACAATCAACCCTGGTTATCCATAGATGCTTTGGCCCTCCCAGGACCAGTTCATAACCTTCCTCGTCATCCAGAGAAGTTGCTACCAAAGTTCAATCCCGAAACCTATGGATTGCCTGAAGATCATATCAAGAAATTTATACTAGCAATCAGGCTTATGAACATCCAACATGAAGATGTAGTGTGTAGACTTTTCCCCTATACGTTTGAAAATTTGGCTTCCACATGGTATTTCAACTTGCCGATAGGATCTATAACTAGCTGGACAAAGTTCCAAAAAGATTTTCTAGACAAATTTGTCGAAGAAACTAATACAAGAGCTTTGATGGTCGAGTTGTTCACCGCCACCATGAGTTTGAAAGAAAGGGTCAAATACTTCAACCAAAGATTCATGAATATCTTGAATATGTTCCATCCCAAAGCTAAGCCAAATCAGGAATTGCAAATCAAATTTTACGCTAACACTCTCCCAACTTCCATTTCCATGTTCGTAAAAAGGGATGCTAAACGAACCCTAGCTGAGAATTTCGAACAAGGCAAAATTATAGAATTCCAGATGAAAGGGTGTAAAGAATGCTAGTTTTCATTAGTTAAGAAAGAAGCTCAACCTCCCCTCAGGAGAGGACTCCTTTTGACTAGACCTCCAGGGAAACAAGAAGAACAGACTCCCGAAAAAGGTAATGGAGACATAAAAGATCTACAACACATGGTTAAGAAACTATCAAACGAGATCATAGACATGAATATAAATGCAGGGGAAGGGAGCCAAGGCCAGAGGCCCTACACACCTTTATTTAAAAAGAACCTATCGTTCGAGGCAATTGAACCTCCCCCAGCCAACTTAAATATCGATCTAGGGAATGTGGCATCTGATTCTTTCTGTACTTATCACCAAGAAAACCACTCCGAAAGAGATTGCCCTCAATGCGTTCACTCCATGAATTTGATGTCCAATCAGTTTCTAGGTGAAGTCTCCCTGACCAAACAATCGAGCGGTTCAGTTATAAATATTTCTGATCAGGAAGAGGTTGATCCACCACAATATACAACCATGATGATATGGGATCTCGACCTGATCATGCCTTCTGACGACCTGTTTGAGTCTCAAGAACCACCCGTCGAGGTATCGGTGGTGCAGACACGCATTAAAGGTCCACCTGTCTCAAAAGACATCACTGCTACCCAAAATTTGAGAGATAAGACATCCCCTGATCCCCTGAAAACACCTTTTTCTCCCAGTAATAAACTTATAAGCATCCATACCCAAGAATCGCCCAAACTTGATTACAACGTAGTTGAAGATTTGAAGAATTTAAGGGCGAACATATCATTCATGGACATGTGCAGGATCCCTCAGTAGAAGGAATTCCTACTACAAGCTTTGAACTCAGTAGAAGACCCTACGGCTGGCAATGGTCAGGAAAGGAATCTAGCTCCCACAAACCTAGTAAATAAACCAACCATGAATACCTATTCAGAAGATAAGAAAGGGAAGCCTTTTGCCCAACCTTTCCTCTTAACGTTCAAAGTTTTCAACAAGAATATCCATAATTGTTTGGTAGATTTAGGAGCATATTCCAACGTTATGCCCTTGTCAATATGTAGAAAATTAAATGTCATTCCTCTACAAAGTGACAAACATGTGATACATCTAGACAGGACCCAGGTCAAAGTCATGGGGGAACTCAGGCATGTAATGATCATAATAGCGACACATCCTAAATTTGTGCAAGTGATTGACATTATCATGGCAGAAATCCCAAAGGCCTATGGGTTATTACTAAGTCAATATTGGTATGAGAAGTTGAATGGGTACTTTAGCACAAACTGGGCACACCTTTGGCTACCACTGAAGGGATACAATAATATGATCAGAATAGATAGGGAGAGATATCTGAAACATACGGTCATTGATCTAGAAACCCTGAATGAACCCTCATCTACAAATTTCCCTGTGTTGGGAAATTATTCCTGCGATTCCCACTTCGGAAACTTTTCTCCTCTCTTATCCGATGTCCCCCTCTCTTAAAACTTTGAAATGGTCTTTGAAGAGAAATCTATGATACCGATAGAAGACACCCTCTTCTTCCAAGACCCTGCGTTAGAAACTACAAAACATGAGATAGGAGAGCTAGAAAGTAATAAGGAAGGAGAAAAGGGCTATTGTCTTTCACAAATTTGGACCATATACTTTGATGGATATAAATCGTAGGAAGGATCAGGGGCAGGGTGCATCCTCATTGATCCAAAGGTAAACGTTATTTCATGTCCTATAGACTAGAATTTGAATGCACCAATAACACCGCTGAGTATGAAGCTCTAGTACAGGGGTTAAAGAAATCCATAGACTTGAACGTCAAAGAATTGAAATTTTTTGGGGACTCTAAGATTATCGTTAGACAAGTAAGTAATAATATACATTGCAATTCCCCGCACCTGCAGAACTATCAGTAGGAAGTGCATAGGTTAATGGAGCATTTTGAAGCTTTCAATATCACCATGATTCCCATAGAAAAGAGCATCCTTGCTAATTCCTTGGCCACAACTGCTTCGAGGCTGTCACATATGGAAGGCTATGAAGCCTCTCAGTTCACTGTGGAACTACTCTACAAACCATCAGTGCCTAACAATATCTCTAATTGGAAGGTCTTTGAAGGAGATGAGCAGATCATAAACTTCTTGACTAACCAAGACAATTTCAAATATGTAGCCATCGACGATGAGGTATTCCAGGAACAAGTGATCGAAAATGATCCTTGAATAGGCCAGCCTCTTGATAGACTGAAATTTCACACCATCCTGAAAGGGATAACTAATCTAGAAAATCCGTTTGACCTCAAAGAACTCTTTAGGGGGCCTAAGAACGCAAAGATCGTTAGCTCTTGTCCCTTGCATGAAATTATAAATCTTGGAACCCCGGAGAATCCAAAGAATGTGAATCTTGGAAAAACCATATCTAAAGAGGAAAGAAATTCTTATCTCAAACTGTTCAAACAATATGAAGATGTCTTCTCATGGTCCTACTGAGACCTGAAAACCTACGACACCTGAATCATTCAACACACTATACCATTAAAACCTGAGGTGAAACCTTTCCAACAAAAGCTCTGAAAGTATCACCCATCCATGGAACCTCTCATGTATCAGGAATTAAAGAAACTTTTAGATGCCAATATCATTTTCCAGATTAGGCATTCCACATGGGTAGCAAATCTGGTTCTTGTGAAGAAAAAGTTTGGAGAAATTCACTTATGCATAGATTTTAGAAATATCAACAGAGCTTCAGAAAAGGACAATTACCCAGTCCCGCCAATGGAACAACTCCTGCAGACTATGTCTAGCTCAGAGATTTTCTCCGTACTGGATGGTTTCTCAGGTTACAACCAAGTCCTGGTTTCGGAGGAAGATCGTTTAAAAACTACCTTCTGAACCAAGAGGGGAACCTTCACTTATAAACACATGCCTTTTGGGATAATCAACGCAGGAGAAACCTTCCAAAGGGCCATGGACGTAGCATTTTGGGGACTAATCAACAAGTGTGTGGTAGTGTATCTAGATGATGTAACTATGTATTCAAAGAATAGAGAAGAACACATCCAACACTTAACTCAAATTTTTGAAAGGTGTAGGAAATACAGTATATCCTTAAATCCAAAGAAAACCATTTTCAGCGTCGAGGAAGGTAAGTTGTTAGGTCATATTATATCCCAAGAAAGTATTCACATAGACCCAGAAAGGATTAGAGCCATAGCTCAACTCTCGTTACCCCATAACAAGAAAGCTATGCAATCATTTTTCGGGAAAATAAATTTTGTGAGGAAATTCACTCCCGATTTCATGGAAATCATCAAACCCTTACAAAATATGTTTCGCAAAGATACTGAATTTAAGTGGGATGATGAACTAAAGGATTCTTTCAGTAATATTAAAACTGCCATATCTCGGGCCCCTGTGCTACGAAGTCTCGATTTCAATAGGGACTTCTTCCTCTATAATTTCGCCTCTGACCAGTCGTTAGCCACAGTATTGACTCAGAAGGATGATAACAACAATGAATATTTAGTGTCTTTCATGAGCACTAATATCCAAGGAGTTGAGCTTAACTATCCTTCTATTGACAAATAGGCCGATGTGGTTTACAAGGTAGTAAAACACTTCAGGTCCTACATTCTCAAGAACCGCACCAAAGTGATTGTGCCTCACCCTACAGTCTAATCCTTGTTTACTTAGAAAGATATGGGATAAAGAAGAGGGAATTGGATGGAAGTAGTCCAAGAATTTGATCTAGATACAAAACTTGCCAAACTTGTTAAGGGGCAAGGTTTGTGCAAACTCACAACTGAAGCTGAGGACCAAGCAAATGAAGATTCTGGATGGGAGAATGAAATGGCATTATGGTTTGGTGAATATTCATACATTTCCCCAGGGCATGAGTCTTGGTATAAGAATTTGACCTACCTCCTACACCATGGGGCCTGCCCAGAAAATATCAACCCCAGGGAAAGGAGAGCTCTCAGGTTAAAATCTGCACAATATCACCTCATAAATTTGATACTCTTCCAAATTAATTATGATGGAGTAATCTTAAGATGTATCGAACGTGATATGAAGACAAAGTACTGAAGGAACTCCATGATGGCCCTACCAGTGGACATTTCATAGGAAACACCACCGCTCATAATATATTGAGAGCTAGTTACTATTGGCCCACCTTGTTCAAAGACACCCATACCTATGCCAGAAACTGTAAAACTTGCCAAGTAAGCATCGGGAGGGAGAAGAGAGCGGCAATCCCACTCCAGCCATTAATTGTATCTAGGCCTTTTGAGCAATGGGGGTTAGATATCATAGGAGAAATCACACCAAGCTCTTCAAAACAACACAAGTACATTTTGGCTGCCACTGATTACTTCACAAAATGGGCAGAGGTTATCCCTTTGACTCATTTAAATGAAAAAGTAGTGATCCAATTCATAGAGAAACAACTAATCACAAGGTTCGGTGTCCCTTCTGTCCTATTTTTTGATAATGCAACTTATTTCTTTTCAACCCAACTGACGGAGTTTGCTTTGGAAAAAGGAATCATAATTAAGTACTCTGCAAATTATTACCCACAAGGAAATGGGGTGGCAGAATCGACCAATAAGAACCTAGTAAGGATACTAAAGAAGATGGTTGTTAATAACCAAAGGAATTGGCATAATATACTCCATAATGCTTTATGGGTCAATAGGGTCACACCCAAAGAAGCCATAGGAAATTTTGTTGGGTATGTGTTATATTCTTTGCATGTGTGTGTGTGTGGGTGCGTCAAATACGACAACTGCGTCTGACGATCCCTTCACCTAGAGCTATATCGTGTGCACCGGGCGCTTTCCTAGGGGGTCCCTAGGGGGGTGGCAGGTATGCCCCCCCTGGTTACGCACAGCGTTTGAGGCAACGCCCTGAAAATGTTTTTTGGGCGGTTTTTGCTATTTTTAGCGGATTTTGCTATTTTTAGCAGATTTGTAAATTAATCCCGGATTAAGGGATTAGGGTTTTGGTATCTATGAAATACCTAAAAACATTGTATATATTGTATGGCGAATGGTGAAATTCAATATAATGAAAATAAGAAAGGTTTTCCCGGTTGAGGGTTTCTGGTATAAAATCTTTGTGTACTTTGTGTATGAGCCATTGATTATTTCTATATTGCTTAAGAATCTATATGCATTGCTTTACTTTGCAGGTTTAAAACTTACGAATTCCCCATACTTCCTAGTTTACAGACAGAAAGTTATTCTCCCAAATGGGCTTTATCTTCCATCTCTTCAACTAGCCCAAGACTCCAACGGGGATCCCTCCTCGGTCATACAACAAAGAATTGATACTCTGCTCATGCTAGAAGAAGAGAGAGAAAAAGCTAAGTCGAAATTTATAACTCACCAATAGGTGGTGAAAAGATGGTTTGAAAAGCATAAGGCCAAAGAGAAGGACTTCAAAGTAGGGGACCTAGTCCTAAGGTGGGACAGAGAAAATGAACCAAAAGGGAAGCATTATAAGTTTCAGAATCTGTGGCTTGGACCTTTCTAGGTGGCTGAGAAGATTGGGGCAGGCACTTATCGATTGCATAATCTGAGGGGGGAACCCGATGCCCTCCTAGTGAATGGCCAAGCCCTAAAACAATTTTTTCAATAATTAAAAAATTTTAAAAAACAAATATGTGTGTGTGTGTGTGTGTGTTTATGTTTTGTTTGAGTGTTTTCATAATCGCGTAATAATTTTTGTTTCAGTTTTCTTTAGATTTTTTTTAGCACTTTTGAAAGGTGTGTTTAGAAAAACAATGGTTGACCTTAATTCATGTGACATAGCGAACTCTACTCCAAACTCATCACTCACGTACAAAACAAGAAGCATCAAGGAGCTTGTGGTTGCTTTGAGGGGTCATCTATCTAACCTGTGTAAACAAACAACTTCAGATAAATGTCAGAAGTGTCTACTTGGTGGTTTGGTAAGACCTTAAGGGAAAGAAGAAAAGCTGGAAAGGACTACATGAACCCAAAAGACAAAGCTAGTGAAGGATCCACCTTAACCATCTCACCTTGCAAAATAAACAGACATCATCCTCTCCCACTCACTTAGGGCATCATGTTGAAATAAAATTGTGTTGGGTTGTCATTTTATCATCATTTTCCTTACCAAAAGGACCTGTTTTGAATCAAGACACCTCATTTATCACCTGTATTCATCACATACATCAACCTTACTATACCTCTAATGTGCCTAGAAAGTGTTCAAGTTTTGACTATTACAGTTAAGCTCCTGCCACCTGGATCAAATCCGGTTACACATCATAGTTCCAGCTACACCTTCATCGATTATCATATGTCCAGTTGTTCTGATGGGATTCATGGATATGGATGATAAAGAACACAGTCTTGAGATGGTTACGAACCTACAAATGCATCTTCAACCACTTCTGAATAAACATGGATGATTAAGCTAAAAATAGAAGACAACATGGCCGAGTTAATGCTTAGCGCATCTCTAGAACGAATGCCTTGTCCTCATCCACTTCGTGTCATGAGGACAAGGCTTTGAAATCTTCATCTTTTATTTGATCAAATCCTTTCGATATGAATAGTTATGACACGTAACAGTTTGTTGAAAACCATTTTATAAAAAGAGGGAGATTCATGTTTATCATGTAATTAATGCTCATATTATAGAAGCCAGTCTTACGCTTTGAAGAGGGGGGAATGGAGGAGGCTGATAGACATTTCAATTTTTTTGTTGATAGATAGTCTTTTTCTTCTAGGATTATAAACTCAGATAGACCAGAAATGCCTGTATTATTTTATAAAGATACACATTTCCAGAATTCAGTTCTATTTGAATGTTGTGTGATGAATTAGTTAATTCAGTCATTGTTGAAGGCAAGAAGGGCCTCTTGTCTTAGCATATGTTTTTATTCTATAGCTTGAAGTTATGAATAACCATTAGCTATTTTGCTTACAGTTTGAAGTTATATTGCAATTGCATAGTTTGGATAATGAATATTTTTTAGGAAGCCTCAGTTAGAACAGAGCACTATAAGATTTACTTTTGAATGCTTTATGAAATGAATGGGTTACACAGATAGCTACAAGTACTTTACAGAAGGTTAGTTTACTTTAAAGAATGGTGTGATTGAAAGATAGGGTATTATAGATTTGCAATTAAAAAGGGTTGAATGACATGTTAGTAGAGATTTACAGTTGAGATTAAACCAGAGTAGTTGGTAGAATGAATATTGAAATCTAGCAGAGTTACAAATTGATGTTCTTTCATTTGAACTGAAGATGAGGTTGAGAGACTGAAAGAATGATCACTATATTATTGTTATGGATTTACACCTGCAAAGTATCTTGATAAGGAATAAGAGAAAGAAAGTGAGTTTTGGAAAGGAGAGAAGACATAAATGCAAATCATCATTTATCAGAGATACTAATTATCAAGATTGTAGAAATGATGGATATAGTGAATTCATAAGTGTCAAGTGATGTCTATTAAGTGATCATAGTCCTGCTTTAAGTTATTCAAGATAGAATCAATTTGTCTTCTATGCATGAGTGAAGATTGTTTTCTTTGAAGTGTGTACTTAGATAGACCCTTGTTGCTATTTAAATATTGAAGTAGTGATCACAGTTTTGAATGTTGGCTAGTGGAATTAAATTTGAATAAAATAGATAGTAGAAGAAACCAATCCTGCACATATGGTGTCAGTGCCTCAAAGTCTACCTCCCCGGGTTGACATTTTATGAAGGCTATATATAGTGATATATATTTAGCTCAACAAATTGATATTATCAAAAGAGTGAACAGTAGGAGAGGGTATGCAGATATCTTCGTCAGGGCTATAGACGCTCGTTGGCAGCGGAGCAAGGTCTGTGATGTAGGGGTGACTTCGTTGGGGCTATGGACACTCGCTGGCAGTGGAGCGACACCAAAGAAAGTGTGTAGAGGTAAATAAAGGCTTCATGCCAGTGACTTATTTGCTAAACTTTTGTAAAAAAGGGCATGATTCGGGGTTATAGGAAATGAAGGAGGAATAAAGGTTAAAACCCCACGGCCAGACCTAGAAGCATCAACCGAAGAATTTCAAAATGCAAGGGTAAAAGAGGCTCGGATTCAAAACCAGTTAAGTTCTCCACCTAATTCTGTATCAACTGAGCCCTAAGGAAGGAACAAAGATTATGATTTTGCCAAGTGAATCGCCATTTGTTGAGCACTCAACACACCCTAAAATTCTACGTCAAATTTCACTTTTTGGGTACCACTTGATCTAATGTGAATGTCTAATTCAATCATAGTATGGAAATGTTTCCTTTTCTCGTCTTCTGTTTTTTATTTTAAGTCTTTCAAAGTTGCTCGGGCAAGCAAAAATCATCATGAATTAACAAAGACTAACATTTTATTAAAAAAGTGACAACCAAAATTTTTCCCTGATGCTCTAAAGGAATTCAACATCAAGAAATATTAGAGATGACAAATTTCACCCGAGAGGACAAAAACAACCGATCCCCGACCTCCATCGGCGTCGATAGACGACAGTCTTAATTATGTGACAGGCGGTACGCAAGAATGTCGTCGAGGACCGACCCTCGTCGGTGTCAAAAAGTTTTGAAGAGAGTAAGCATCGCACGAGTAAAGGAAGGACATCACTGATCGTCGACTGTCGAAATGTTTTCAACATCGGGAGTTTCGAAGGACGATAAACCCCAAAGAAACTACGCACTGATTTTTGAACTATCGATTCCCGACACTCACCGGTGTCGACAGTCGCAATATCTAGCTCAATTTAGCGCGATCAATGTAAATGAAGTCCTGAGCGTAACCCTTACCCATGAGCTGAGTTCTAGGTTTTCTTTTAATAAGCCCCAAGTTCGTAACGCCACGTCGATATCATTCGACATCGAAAGTTTCTAAAGGAAAATATCAATGAACTTACAAAATTGCTTAGGACAACGGTAATTATAAAATCACATAATTATGAGAAGCTTGAATAAGAACACGGTAGATTTACGCGCAAAGACGAAACACGATGCTTTCAACTACTACAACTAGAATCTGTTTAGGAAAAACATTTTCTAAATTTCATATTAAGGTTCCCGACGGGCTTAGGTTACATATAGTAAACACTACCAACACCTTGGCCAACTGACCCAATTGCATCGAGAACGTGAAAATTCTCACAACAAACAGGGAAAATTATCAAAACATACGTTACTTCCGATAATACAAAGGAAGGGTCTGCCCATCATGTATCTCCTGCACATGGAACTTCTCCTAGACTACTCTGTGCGCCTTGCAATGATCTTATGTTCTCCTCCTCCATCATCCACTGTGTTTCGTGCAGCTACACAATCATATCTTATGCTTCTTGAAGCTGCCTCTTGAGCCAATTTATGCTTCCTTTGCAACCTGGTGGTGTTGATACCTCCTAGTTCTGCATCGCCGGTTGTCTTTGAAATTCTCTATTTTCATGATAAAGTTCGGCTATGGAAAGTTGTGCCTGCTCCAGCTGCTGATTGGGGTTTTCAACATTAGAACCTGATACCTCTGTCCTTCACATTCGACTCCCGCTTCCTCGACTGGTAGTCCCGACAGGATCTAGCCCGGTAGCATGCATCATGAACTCCTCAGTGGACGGGTGTGCACTCAGCTCAGTTAAGATGTGGCTTCCTCCTTCTACTTCCTTTTTTTGGGTGGGCCTTCCCCTCCTCTGCGGTGTCGGATTTTTAGAGGGAGTGGCCTCCAACCTGTGTCCTTTAGATGAAATTTTCTCCACTTCGACCTCCACTTGAGGCTCTGACATCGTTTCAGAGCATAGGTAAGGACCTCCCTTTGAAATCTCGGAGACAGTCGATGACAATAAGAAAGAATCCTAGGCATGTTGGGGTTCGGATCTGGCGCTTCGGCTACCTTGCGCACCCCGTCTCGTTTTTTGAGGGGATCCCATGGAGTGACAACATGTGCATGCTTAGACATCCACGACTGGATGAAGGGCCATGACACAGGTTCTGATAGAATTGGACTCGCAAGACCAGTCCCTACTTGTATACAAACTCGGCCAATGCATAGAACCCACACAGATCATCTAAGATTTGTAGCAGAGCAGAGAAGCGAGACGGAACGTGCCAAGGAATACTCATACATTACGACGGGATGTTTTGAAGAATTAGCGCGTCATGTCTGCACGACAGATATGATCCAGGACATGTGAAACACAACCGATAAGAGTTGTAGAGAATATACGGTACAATCATTTCCAATCTCTTTAATCTTCCCATCCTCCACTATTCGTGAATGATGGTTGACACACTTGGTGATATGGCCTCTGGGGTAACAAATTGCCTTGAACTGGGGAATTTAATGACTTCCTTTATTGTGGCATCCAAATGTTTTGGAGCTAACACACACTTTCGGCACACATTCAGCTCTGGCATCCTTTCCAAACCCCAAGGAGAAATCGGCCTCAGGAATGGATTCAACGCTTGTATCTGTCGTACCTGATCTTCCATGATATGGCACACGGATGTAACTCATCCAAACTAAAGGGGAGCAGTGGCGCGGACAGAAACACTACAGGTCATTCAAAAAAGCTACTGAGATCACATAATATTTAACAATCGGGACTAGCAAGCTCTACAGGTACGCATCAGTTAGATTTTTTCTCTTACATCTTCCTATGTTTTTCTTGATAAGTAATTTATAAACGATGTCAATCTCGATTGCAGGAAATTTCTCTCGGACTACCGAAAAATTTCACTTCTCTCACCAAGGAACCCAAAGGACACATTGGGGTAAGATCAACGAAGCAGTGAAGGATATTGGACTCCCCGATTTCGGCACCCCTGACAACTTCTTCAACCTATGCAACATAGTCAAGTCACATGCCAAGCAAGATTCATTGTGGGATGAAGAGCTCGTGAAGATGACCGACGCGTTACTAGGGAAAGTGCAACGATTTATGGACCATCCGATTAGAGCTCAAACTGTACTACATTAGTTAAACTCCAGTCTGGCGAAGTATCGGACGCATGCGATTGACATCAGAGGGATACATGCGGATCTGATGGACCAGCACAGTTTTCGAAGGGCTCAAACCTATGACGAATTGTTTATCAATTGGTCCGAGTATGAGAAAATTCATCCTTTCAGAGAACTATCTTGAGTTGACTATTAAAGAAATTGTTAGAAGATGATGCCACGTGGTGTATTTTTATTTGCTTAAACTGCACTTAGCTGTTGTTTTTAGTTAAACTTTAGATTATAATTAAAGACATCGACCAATTAGTTGAGGGTTGATGGTTGTTGTAAGAACTCTTTCTTTCTGGTTGTTAAGAATTATTTTGAAGCTGCTTTGAATTGAGAAGTCCTTCTGGACCAAAGACAAGTTATTTTCATCAACTGCATGTGTGATTGGACGTGGAGAAGAACTATTTCTTATCTTGTTTCATGAATGATGTTGTAATGAGTAAGAGCAATTCATTTTGTTGTCAAGTTATCTGGTGCAATGTTTTTTTGTTCTTTTCTTTAATGACGAGGATGAATCATTGTGTTATTATGGGATGAAAGGTTCTGGTAGATGAATTATTTTGCTTGCCATTATCTCATTGCATATGTGTTTTCTTTCTGGTAGTTAGTATCTCAAACATCAATTTGATGCTCACATGGATAATGTATTAGTACTAGGTATGTGGTATAAAATTGTCATCTGCATGCTTGAGCAGTGGGTTATCCCAAGTTCAACCTCTTCCCCTTAGTTAATCTTAATTCCATTTTTGTTTCCAATTTGGTTTATACCGTCTTACATCTCATATTGGTCCCACCAAAGAGAAAATATACAAAAGAGAATAGTCCAAACTGAAGGAAGAGCCTTCACAATTAAACGTAAAGCCCATCGATAATTTGGCCAGATTGCAAGATCTGGAGAACCATTCCACTATTAAACGTTGCAGAGTCTAATTGGGCCTCAATGGCATGTTTGGTTCCTACTGTTGAGTCAAGGGATTTAAGACCCATCAACAGACCCCTAGTATGTCATGATCCCTATGCCCATTGATTCTTGACCCCATCCACCTCATACACTCTACATGGCTTAGAGAGGGACCTCTTGGAGGCTCTCCTTGACCTAGGGTAAGATCTACCAAATAGGACACCTCGTCAACCCTCCCATACTTAACCTTGACAAGTCGCATATTGTCTTTGAGCTGTTAATTGTTTGATATAGTAATCTTTGATGCACATTCTTAGATGGATTATTTATTGATTGGATCCACTTATCATGATGTTATGACTTGAGATCCTTGGAGGGCATGTCCATTTGTCTTTGCAGGACCTAACTGGTGGACAGTTTTGGGAGAACAAGCCTAGCTTGGGTTTTCATGGGGCTACAAGCCCACAAGTTGGATGTTAGGGGCCCGCATGCCAGATGAGAGAGAGATGACTTGGACGGTGTTGATGATGACTTGGATGACCTATCTCAAACATTTCTTTCTAAATGATCTGTCCATAAGGGGAAGAACGTCCCACTTTTGAGCATGATGTCATGATATTAGGGGATAGGGCTTGGTGGTGAGGTTCCACTCATTTTCACTTGGACGTTTTGACGATAAGAGAGTTATCACCATGATGATATCACTTAGATGCTTCATACATGGCCTTGGGAGGCCCTTCCATGCTTCTCCAACACCAACGACCTCCTCAAAGTAGAAAAGCGTCCCCTAAAGGGATGACGTCATCCTAGATTAGGGTTTAATTTGTGAAAAACATGAAATTTTAAGTGAACTTTTTAATATTATTGTGTTAGGGGGGAAATATTAGGGTTTTTGACCCCTAATCTTGTGTTTTACTCCTTATTTTGTGGACAAGCCATGTTGGCTAATTTTTGTAAATAGATATCATAAGATCTCATTTTGAATCATAACTCTCCTCTCATGAGAGGCTTTAGTCTAAAATTTTTGGCCTCCTTAGCTCTTTTATCTCTTGTTCACTTGTCTTATGGATGATTTTATGAATGGTTGATGGAGGAAGGCCTAGCGCTAGCTTTGGATGATGCTTTATAGCTCTTGTGGTGAATTGTCTTAGCATTTCTCTTGATATTGGTATGGTTTTTACTCTCTTGCTATCATTTATTTCAATTCAAGTTGTTTTATGCTAGGATATAGGTGGGAAGTAGAAGGGAATACACCCCCACCATAGTATTCACCATTTTTTCTTTCTTCATCTCATTAATTAAAGGTTTTCTAAGAGAAGTATAAGGGCATACACCCTCTTAGCTTAAACCCTAGCTTAGAGAAACTTGCCTTGGGAAGTAAAAGGGATGAGCCCCAAGGAAGTAGCTTCTATAAGATCCTCGTGACTCCATTAACCCAATAGTAAAGTCACTATTCATACTCTTTTTTGCATTGGAGATACTAAATTATTGCATTGGGAAATGTGAATTTCAGTTATTTTTACTTCTTGCAAAGTGGATTGTTTTCCTTGTGCCTTGGGTACCTCACAAACACTAGGGCATCCCCATATAGGGGATACTTATTTATGCTGTTACAAAATTTCATCTTCAGCCATTAGGGCTGTATAAACCCTAACTTACTTACTTTAATAACTATTTATTCAACCATTGGTTTTTGCTCAAAGTTTGCACACTTACTCTACTTGTCCTAGTGCAATTTTAGGAAAAGTTTGAGGGGATTTTAGTGGATGATTTTATTGCTGTAATACATTGAATTTTACAACCATAAGGCTGATATAATTTGTTGCAGACAAGTTTTTACAACTTCCTTATATTTTTTGCTATAATTTTGGCTTTTCATCTTGAGCTTAGCTAGTCTTTCTCTTGTATTTTCTACTTGATATCTAGCACCTATTGAGCATCTTCTAGTATCAGTTATTTGTTGAAATATAGTTTTATCTGTTTCTGAAAATTAGGGACATCAATATTAACTTGCTGATCCAACTAACATATATTGTTGCAAAGTGTCTTTTCTTGTGGCTCGGGCAAGTACACTCATCCGAAAAAGCACTATACATGTGGGGCAACCATTTCTTGAATTTCATGGTATCTCTCCCTACCCTTCATTCCATTTAGAATTGACCTCTAGGGGATTCATTTTCATTTCCCTCCATATCCATCTCAATACCCCTAGGGTCACTGGGATCACCTCCCTCAAGTGACCTAGTCACCCTTGAAGTGTGGGACCTACATCGAGGTGAAATTGGGTGTAGGATTCCCAAGTTGTAGCACGTTTTCTTTGGTTGGGTCGAGATTTTCCCAACCTAAAAATTGTGCTATAACAGTCCCGAAGTGCAAAATCCCATCAACCTTCAAATTGAGGGAAGGAATTCAGAGACATTCTGGACTGTTGATTGAGGGTTTGTTGGGAACCTTTCTCGACCGTTTGATTTACTAGTGGAAGGATAGCGTAAACACTTCTGTGAAGTCTTACTTCGGGAAACGTAAGCTACAAGGGGTAAGAATATCCCAAAGGCGGGAGTATGTGGTGAGGAACTTTGGAACTACGATAATTCGAGGCTCTGAGAGATTTGACATGTTGGTGCACAGGCCAAACGTTGAAGTGTCAAAGGTTGGAGTACTTGGCGGGAGTTCTAGAACTTTGAAACTCCAGGACTTTGGAACTTCGGGCAAAAATCAAGGATGTAGGAAGGTGGTTTAAATGTCGAAGCACCAAAGTGCTGAAGCACCGGATTTTCATGTGTTGAAGTTTCTGACCCTGATTGGACGAGGCCGCATACACTATGGTGATGCGACACGACTAGATGGTTCCACGTGGCATCGTGGGATTTGTCACAAGTTAAGTGTGGGACCCTTCTTGTCATGTTTAAGCTATGTGTTAAGCAAGGATGAATTTTAGTCATCAGATTCAAGGGTGGATATAATCTCTATCATAGATTTCTAGAGTGGAAATATTCCTTCGGACTTTTGAACTCCAAGGAAGTTTGTATACCTGTATGAGAATATCGAAGGGGCCGAAGGCATGTTACCCACAAAGGCCCGAGAGATATCCCATGTAACTTCCCCTCTTATGGCCATGTCATCGCTAGAGTATGACGAGTGAGGTCATGTTAGTGCCATATAGGGTGGTACAAATGAGGTGGAGCCACATGGCCTTTGACCAACAATACCCCGAGAAGTTCAGGGGGGCATAAATTTCAACTTAGAACTCGGTTTTAGATGAGCTTATAGTCGTTGGAAATCTCTCGGAGAGAAGAAGGAAATGGTGCCCTTATTCGAGGAACTTAGAGAAGTTGTAGGAAGGTGAAAAATTTATACCCCGTCCCTTAAAAGGGTACTTAATGGGTTGGGTGTGTCATAGAATGGTATCAGAGAAGGAAACAACACTTGGCCTCCTTAGGATCATGAAAGAGCATAACAAACTTTAATATAAAACCTTAAAGGGAAGAGCACTCTACCCTACCCACCTGTAAGAGCTTACTTAAGTTTTACTACTGAAAAGAGTGAGACCTCCTGTTGTTTACATGTTCTGAAACTAAAATACATATTGTTGTTATATGTGGATTCTTGAAGCTAATTTTACCTCTGTTGTTCATAAAATTTGAGGATAGTTGACTAACATAAAATGTTGTTATCAACACTTAAATAATTAGTGGACAACAAGGAAAAATACAACGTAAATAATGGTGACACACCATGAGTGGGGGGGAAGCTCCCACAATAGAGAAGTAGATTATGTTGAGAGGAGGGTGGTGGAAACCCCTCCATATTTTGCTAAAAATGTAAGAAGCCTTATGGAAGAATTACAAAGCTTTAAAGAAGACAATGAGAGACTCATGAGAGAAGAAGAAAAGAAAAATGAAATAAATGAAGTCAGGTTCCAAATCCTATCATACATATAGAGGAAACTGCAACATGGACTGATGGCCAGTAATGTGGATAGACCTAATACTAAGAGAACCAAAATTCCACCTGAGATACAAAAGAATGGCCCTGAAAATGGAAACACAAGAAGAAACACATCAAAGAAGGCCCAACATGGATCCAAGAGGCATGTTGACGTCCATGTTTCAACTGAAAAATCTTCTAGTGAGGGCACTAACAACTCCAAGGAATTGTCTAGCAATGAGACTAGTTTACATTCTCAAAAGAGAATAAAGAGGAGGAAACATTCCAGAATCCATGACCCTGAAGAGTTCAAGAAATCCAAACCACCCACTTTCGATGGAGAGATTAATAAGGGGGAAGAAGTAGAATATTTTCTACTTGGCCTAAAGAAGTACTTCAGATTCCATGACTACTATGAGAACTTAAAGGCCCGAATAGACATCTTTAAATTGAATGGAAAGGCCTCCATCTAGTGGGAGGACGTTAGAAATTTGAAAGGAATTCATGATAAGGAGTTTTCATGGAAACAATTTTAAAAGTATTTTAAGAAAAAGTACCTATCTAAAAGGTACTATGATGAAAGGACTAAGGATTTCAATGAACTCAAACTTGGACAAATCACCATTGATGAATACATCAAAAAATTCCTCGAGTTGTTGAAGTATGTGCCTTACATCAAGGATGAAAAGGTGAAGGTGAAACAATTCATTAGCGGGTCGCCTCAAACCTATCGAGACATAATTGACTTTGATGAACCCAAGACTTTAGAAGATGCCATTAGGAAGGAAAGTTATTGCTATGAGCAATTCAAGCATAGGGAAGAACCTCATAAGGATTGGAAAAATGAAAGAAAATTTGGATTTAAGAAGAAGGGGTTTAAACCTTTAAGGTTTAGGAACCATGGGAAAGGCTCTAAGATGAGCCTTCCTAATAAAAGTGTGTATCGGTAGAATTTTCCATCTCCAAGTGGAAATAAACAATTTAAATCAATCCTAGGAAATACTGACGATAAAAGGAGAGAACCATTGAAATGTTGTGGATGCGGAGAAGAACATTTGTTGAAAGATTGCCCCCATAGGAAGTAATACAATAGGAGTGTCTACAACATCCATGAAGCTACCACAGTCAATGATGTGGCTAGGAGTATGCCACAAATTTATGCATCCCTGGATGATCGACAAGCTGATCACCAAGCTTCAGTGGTGGAGATGGAAGGTATGATTGCCAACCATCTAGTTTCCATTTTAATTGAGCATGGTTCTAATCTGAGTTATGTTTCCCCTCAAACTGTTGATAAATGTAAATTGCAGCAAGTAAAACATGCTAAATCATGGCTGGTACGACTAGCCACTTGAACAAAAATAAAAGTGAGAGGTCATACCAGCATGCCAAGTCATTTTGAATGGATTGTCCACCCAAGCAACCATAAACATGCTCCCTTTAGAATCTTATGACCTGTTGATTGGCATGGATTGGTTGGCTGCCAAAAAATCCAAGTTGGACTGTTAGAATAAAACATTGGAGTGTGAAGATGAGAAGGGGAGGAAAAGAACCATACATGGAATTCAAAATCCAGTCTCAAAGGGGAAATATTATCCCTTCAAGTGAAGAAGTATTGCAAAAAGGGATGTCCTTTTTATGAAATACAAGTGTTGAACTTTTTTGAGGAAAATAAACCAATCCTAGAGGACCATCCTATATTAAGAGAGTGTAAATATGTGTTTCCAGAAGAGATACTAGGTCTAACTCCAAGAAGAGATATTGACTTCTCAATAGAACTTGTACCTGGAGTTGTGCCAATGTCTAAAGAACCCTATAAAATGAGTACACCGGAGCTAGTTGATCTCAAGCTACAGCTGAAGGAGATGTTGGAAAAGGGTTAAATCAAGCCTAATGTGTCCCCTTGAGGAGCACCAACCTTATTTTTGAAAAAGAAGGATGGCACACTTAGATTGTGCATAGGCTATTGACAACTCAACAAGATGACCATTAAAAATAAGTACCCATTGTCGATAATTGATGACCCGTTTGACCAGTTGATGGGTTCTACAATATTTTATAAGATTGATTTAAGGTCAGGATATTGTCAAGTCTGAATTAAAGATGAAGAAATCCATAAAACAACCTTTAGGAAAAAATATGGGCACTATGAATTTGTGGTGATTCCTATTACCCCCAAACCTAGGGGTAACTAAGGATATCATGTCTTGAGGCCCACCGGTCCTAGACATGGAGTGCCGAGAGATAGAAAACTTGAGCATGGCCTGAGAGGGCCCCTTTCTTCCATGACAGAGCCCACATGCCATCGACATCAGTATCCATCACACTTGCCTAGTCCTAAAATGGAAATGAGTCTTACTCCATGAGGTAATAAGTCTATGTATCATGGTATGTATTGCTCCGATTTTTAAAACATTTAAACATGTTGCATTGAATATTTTTGGATTTCATAACATTTTCTTGACTTTATTCTCTTTTCCTTGTTCAAACCTGGGAGGGTCACATGGTTCCCTAGTAAATTGGTTTCTCTTTAGGATAGGTTGTTACCTAATGGATCTATGAAGAGTCATCACCCGTTCTATCCATACTTACCATTTTCCATCTTTATCCCCTTCATCTATCCACATTTTGGGCATTGGGGAAGGCTCCACTTGGAAAGGGTTGTACCTTAACTCATGGGAATAAGGGGCTAAAGGCCTAGGGGGAAATGTAGCTAGAAATAATTAAGATATGAATTTAAACCTTCAAGATGCTTCGTTCAGGGATTCCCGAGAAAGAACTGAAATGATTCTCAGTAATAAAAGGGGACCCACATATGAACAAAACACTCAAGTCATTTTTTGGTGGATAGGAGGTCTCACCATGAGCTGGCCTATGATGACCATGAACATGTAGCGGTATGACACTACCACTCAACTGATCACCAAGCCAGGGTAGTGGCTCTTGGTTGCATGGTCAAGAGAAAGGGGATCTCATCACGAGCCAACCTTCTTATTTTCGTGAAATGTTTGTCGGTGACACTGCCACTAGCTAGTCACCAAGCCAAGGCAGTGGCCATCAACTCTTTCCTTGCAACATGAAGAAAGAAAACTAAAATAAGAAAGAAAAGATAAAAATAATAAATGGAAATTAGTGGGATTGGAAACATTTGCATCCATGACAAGGTGCATATCACCCTCAACAAAGGCACCCATAGGTGAGTGTTACATTTCCCTGCTATCACATGCACCCCATGCCCAAATGTTTTCCCCTCAATACCTCATACACTTACATGATTTGGATCAAGCTTCACTTGGGAAACAACCTTGACTTAAGGGAGACTGGCCCAATAGGACACCCTGATTTTATTTTGTCAGAATTTAATTTTTGTAACAAATTGGGGAGGTCAGCCCAGTAGTTTTGAATTTAAATTAATTTTGGGCCTAATTTGGTATAAATAAACAAAAAGTACATTCATTTTTTATCATTACTCTCACTTGGGAGAGTGGAGGTCTGAAATTTGCACCCTACTAAGGATTATTGGCTGAAATAAGGAGGGCACTACTCTTTTAAGGCTTTTTTTTTGGCACTTGGACAAATTTTATGAAGTTTTGTGGCAATCTTGCATGGTTTTGCATGATTATTGTTGGTGCAAGTAAGTAGATTTTTACTTTGTCATTACAAATGGTTATGGTAATGGTTTTCTTTCTCATACAAGATTATGAAATTGCATGTTTTAATTAATTCTTGAAGTAAGAAACTTAAAGTGCTAACTTTCTTGCGTTTCGTTTACCTAGATTTATTGAATTGATCTAGTAACTAGTGAAACCCTAGGGCCCTAAAGTGCTAGCTCTCTAGAGGTTTATACTTAGTTATTGTGCAAAGTACTTTTCATCCATAAATAAACAAGAAGAAGGAGGTGCCAGGGCCTAGAAGTGCCTAAACCCTAGCTTCCTCACTTCTTGAGGTCAAACCTAGGAGGACTTAAGGTGTTACTCCTTCTAGGTCTTTCTCCCTCTTGGATTATGTGTAAAATCACTTGTTATCAGCCTTGAAGGAAGACACATACTTGAATCCACTACCCTCAGAAAGGGGTTAGTCAAAACTCACTCTTTGACAAGTATCTTCAAACTCAAACTATAAATTGTTTCCTACTTAATTACCCTACTAAATTTAACCACTTAACTAACCTAGCTTAGATATAGTAACAAAAACTTAATTATTGTTGATAATTCATTGTTAAAACCATTTTTTCCAGTCTATATCAGCCTACCAGCCACCTTAGAATAGCCCAGAATTTGTACAAGGAAAGTTATTATCAATATATGCTCAAGTGTTTGTTCAATTGCCTTAGCAAAGTACATTTATGAAGCTTGTTTACTACTGTCATTATTTCTATTTTATGGCTTTTACATTTAACTTAGAAAACCTGTTTGAATCCAATTTTTGGTTGATTTATTTAGATAACTCAGATAAGACAAAGTATTAGCACTGATGCTTTAAATGCTTGTTCACATTGTCTGCACAAGTGCATTCTTGTTGATACAAATTGTAGTTGTTATCATTTACTTATCGCTATCATCTACTTGTCATTTGCTGCTGTTACACATGAAATTTGCACACCTAGGTACCTTGCCCTATGTGTCGTAAACTATCATATAAGTGTCTCATACACCTTGACACCATGGAATAACCTATGTCACAATTCCTAGTCAACGTGGAGGAGGGATATATTACATGAAGGCCAAAATACCAAGTACACATGAATTATTATTAATATTCATGGAAAATAAATTGATTAAGTGTGAGAATCAAGTGCACATGAATTCTTATTAATATTCATGGAAAAGAAAGTAATTAAGTGTGAGAATCCACCTCACATTTGGTTTCCTATTTTTTAGGGAAGGTGGAGGATCTCATGGATGGTTGATATATTTCCTCCTTAAAATCCCTGAGAGATATTTCCTCCCCAAAATCCTTAAGATATATTTTCTCCCTAAATATCTTAGAGATCCCTTTCTTAGTGGATCTGATGAGAGATCCTCTCCATGGTGGTTAAGCCTCCAAATCCTATATAATGAGGTATTTCCATGGAGAAGGGGAATAGAGGAGTTTAGAGACACCAAACTTATGATCTCATGCGAAGTGAGGGGAAAGTATTGTGAAGCATCTAACTTATGATCT
>JASDQU010012863.1:8557-29388 GCA_032191745.1 Picea mariana | reverse complement strand
AAGGATGCAGTTACAGAACATGTCTCTTGTGTCAAGTTTTCTTTAGGTAAAACCTTTCCGTTATAATTCAATGGGAGGTTGAATTCCTTAAGAATTTTATTATCTCAATCTTTCATCTTTCCCCTGAGAAGTTGTTAGTTTCCCTCTAGGTTCTTGTTAATCCTTTTTCATACCCCAGGCAGTGATGACTTCTAAGGTAGTCAACCCTCAGACTCTTTGAGCCAAACCTTTGAGTCCTTGACCTCTCACGATCCTTCTCTGAGATGGATTGATCACTTTTCTGGAAGGCTGACTTGGAATGATTTTGTCCCTCCCTCCCACCTCCATGAGATAGACTTTACGACTTCCTATGATATAATTCATGCTCTAAATCATGTTTATTTTGTGCTTAACTTTTCATTGTTTTGGTTTATGATGAAACACATAGGCAAGTATTATGATATATTGCTAGCGTGGTTGTACTCATTGTATTCCTATACCTAGCACTTGACAGGTAAGTACAGGTGAGGTAGGGTAGGCATGCATTTGCATTCATTGTACATATCGTTGCATTGTATATTAGCATAGTTGTATTTGCACTTTTCAAATTTTTTTCCTCACTTGTATATATGTATTTCTATGATTATGTTTTAGATTAGATAGTTGATTTCAATTTAAAGTTTTTCATTATGTATGAACAAGGGGTGATAGCACCACCCTAGGTATTACTAACATATTATGTTGAGTCTTAGCAGGAATATGTCACAACAGATATGTTGAGGCTCTCATGCCCTCTACGATCAACACATGTCCTCGAGTTAAAGCCATATGTTATCCCCAAACCAAGGGGTAAGTAAGGAGATCATGTCTTGAGGCCTATAGGGCCTAGACATGGAGTGTCTAGAGCCAGACAACTTGAGCATGGTCCCGGGGGGGGGGCCTTTTTTCCGTAACAAATCCCACATGCCATCGACAATGGTATCTATCACATTGGCCTAGTCCTGAAATGGCAATGAGTCTTGCTCCATGAGTTAATAATTCTAGGTAGCATGGTATGTATCGCTTTGATTTTTAAAACATTTAAACATGTTGCACTGAATCTTTCTGGATTTCATAACATTTTCTTGACTTTATGATCTTTGCCTTGTTCAAACCTGGGAGGGTCACATGGTGCCCTAGTAAGTTGGTTTCTCTTTAGGATAGGTTGTTACTTAATGGATCTCTGAAGAGTCATCGCCTGTTCCCTCCATACTTACCATTTTCAATCTTTATCCCCTCCATCTATCCACATTTTGGGGCATTTGGGAGGTCTCAACTTGGAAATGGTTGTACCTTACCTCATGGGAAGAAGGGGCTAAAGGCACGGGGGGAAATGTAGCCGGAAAACGTTAAGAGACAAATTTAAACCTTCGAGATGCTTCACCCAGGGATCCCTAAGAAAGCACTGAAACACTTCTCAGAAAGAAAAGGGGACCCACATATGAATAAAACACTTAAGTTATTTGTTGGTGGATAGGAGGTCTCATCATGAGCCAACCTATCATGACCATGAACATGTAGTGTTATGAAATTACCACCCAATTGGTCACCAAGACAGGGTAGTGGCTCTTGGTTACATGGCCAAGAGAAAGGGGGTCTCATCATGAGCCAACCTTCCCATTTACGTGAAATGTTTGTGGGTGACACTGCCACTAGCTAGTCACCAAGCCAGGGCGATGGCCATCAACTCTTTCCTTGGATCATGAATAAAGAAAGATAAAAAGAATAAATGGAAATTAGTGGGCTTGGAAACATTTGTATCCATGATAAGGTGTAGCTCACCCTCCACAAAGTCACCCATAGGTGAGTGTTACATTTCCCTACTATCACATGCACCCCATGCCCAAAGGTTTTCCCCTCACCACCTCATACGCTTGCATGATTTGGATAAATATCCACTTGGGAAATGACCTTGACATAAAGGAGACTAGCCCAATAGGACACACTGAGACCATTCCAAACCCTAGACTTGTCAAGTTGCATAATGTTTTGAGCATTTTTTTGGGTTTATGGGGGTTTAATTCTCATGTTTGGGAATTTTAATTATTAGATGTTATTTACATATTATGATGCCTATGACTTATGGACCCCTAGGGGGCATACTTATTGTCTTTGCAGGACCTTGCCTGGTGAACAGGTACTTGGAGAGATGACTAGCTCGGACCTTCATGAGGGTTCAAATCCCATTTGATGGATGATGAGACCCCAGCCAAAGGGTAGGATGAAGATGAAGGGGTTGTGCTAAGAAGAAGAAGGACATTTCTTTTGGAGGCACTTTGGTAGACCTAATCCCAACCAGATGTTCCTTTTCCACCTGAACGTTGTCCTTTGAAAGCCTTGGACATCACCCATGTAGCCATGGAATTTTCTACATACAATGGTTGTCACCTTGGGAGTAATCATAAGGTTATTGGCACGTGTGGGCAAGGTTTTTTCCTTTGGAGGCCCAACGTTACACTCCCTGAGCCCAAAGTTCCATGACATACGTCCAACATCACTCTAGAAGGGCATAAAGTCACCCTTAAGAGGGTCTTTAGATGAAAATTGATTTTAGTTTGTCAGAATTTAATTTTTGTAAAAAATTGGCAAGGTCAGCCCAACAGTTTTGAATTTAAATTAATTTTGGGCCTAATTTGGTATAAATAAACAAAAATTACATTCATTTTTAATCATAACTCTCACTTGGGAGAGTGGAGGTCTGAAATTTGCGCCCTACTAAGGGTTATTGGCTGAAATAAGGAGGGTGTTATTCTATTAAGGCTTGTTTTTTTGGCACTCCACTACCCTTAGAAAGGCACTAGTCAAACCTCACTCTTTGACAAGTATCTTCAAACTCAAACTCCAAATTGTTTCATACTTGACTACCCTACTAACTTTAACTTGTTAACTAACCTAGCTTAGAGATACTAACAACCACTTAATTACTACTAATAATTCACTATTACATCCATTGTTTGCAGTCTATATCAACCTACCAACCACCTTACAACAACCCATAATTTGTACAAGGGAAGTTACTATCAATATATGGTCAAGTGTTTGTTCAATTGCCTTAGTAGAGTACATTTCTAAAGCTTGTTTATTGTTGTCATTACTTCTATTTTACTTTGTTACATTTAAATTAGAAAACCTATTTAAATCCAATTGTTGGTTGATTTATGTAGAGAACTCACATAAGACAAAGTATTATCATTTATGCTTTAAATGCTTGTTCACATTGTCTGCACAAGTGTCTTCTTGTTGATACAAATTGCAGTTGTTATCATTTAATTATCTCTATCATCTACTTGTCATTTTCATATACATAGACAAACAACATATATTCACAAGCTTACAGTCTTGTTGAATCATCATTATCATTTGTTATTTCCTTTAACACTTGATGTTGTATTGGTAAGGGGCGGGTACAATTTATCTTTCTTTTTCTTCATCCTTCAAGACTTAAACTTGAATTGAGTGACCTAGAGAGAGGGATAGTTTTCTTATAATTTATTTCCCTTCATCAATCCACTAGGTCTAGGGATGTATCCCTTGGAGAAGGTTTTTTCCTTCTAAATAAGAAAGGGTATACTATTGGGGTGACAGTGACAGGATTACCTGTTTGTTACGCTAATATCAAACTACTTGCGTTTAGGCTTTGGGAAAGTACAATTTGTGCGATAACAATGCCATTTGGGCTTACCAATGCACTAGCCACCTTTAGGTGCATGATGAATAATGTACTCAGAAAATTCTTGGACAGATTTGTGTTGGTCTTCATAGATGACATTCTGATCTATGTTATGAGTAGAGAAGAGCATGAAGAGCACCTCAAGTTAGTGCTTCAAGTGCTAAGAAAGCACAAGATCTATGCAAAGTTCAATAAGTGTGACTTTTTTCAAAGGTATGTCCATTACTTAGGCCATGCCATCAGTGAGGAAGGAGTGGTAGTTGACCCTGACAAGATCAAATCCATCATGGATTGGCCCACAACAAAGGATATCTCTGATATCAGATCCTTTATGGGCCTAGAAGGATACAATAGAAGGTTTATAAAGGGGTTTTCCAAGATTGGTTTCCAAACCACCTCCCTATAGAAAAAGAGAGTTAAATTTGTTTGGACCACAAAATGTGAAGAAATTTTTCACCAATTAAAACACCTTTTGACCAATGCACTAGTGATGAAAATTGCAGACCCAAACCAGGACTTCCTGGTATGTATAGATGCTAGCAAAGAGGGACTTGGAGTATTCCTCATGCAAGAAGGATATGTAATCTGTTATGAATCCATAAAATTGAATGCACATGAAATCAATTATGTGACACATGACCTATAATTGGTTGCCATGGTTCATGCTTTAAAAATGTTGAGGCATTACCTTCCAGGCCGACGATTTATACTTATGAAAGACCACTGTGGGTTGAGATACTTTCTTGACCAACAAAAACTTAATGCTAGACAAGATAGGTGGATGGCCCTCTTTAGTGAATTTTATTTTGAAATCAAACATATTAAGGGAAAGGAAAATAGGGTGGCTGAGGCCCTTAGTAGAAGTATGAAAGTGATTCACTTGATAGTTGTAAGAACCTATGAACCAGACATCAATAAAAGAGTCAGAAGTGCACAAGAACTAGATACATTTTTCAAAACTGTGAAATCATACCTAGAAAAAGATCCCACAGGGATGAAATATTAGGGATATCAATTGTTGAATGATGGCCTTATAACTTACAAAGGTAGGTTGTTTATTCAAGATTGTGACGACTTGAAGAGGTTCATATTGGATGAATTACATAAAATACCATACACTAGTCACCCTAGTTATCAAAAAATGACCACATCCACCAAGAAAATATTTTTTTCGCCGAGAATGAAGAAGGACATAGTTGACTACTTGGCTCAGTTCATAGAATGTCAGCAGGTTAAGGTAGATCACAGACATCCAACAGGGCTATTGCAACCCCTTCAAATTCCAGAATGGAAATGGGAAACCATCTCCATGGATTTTATCACCAGACTACCTAAATCAACCAAGCAGAGTAACGTTATTATGGTAGTTGTGGACAAGTTGAGCAAGGTTGCTCACTTTATCCTCGTAAAGTCAACTTGCAAGGCGATAGATATTTCCAATATTTCCATGAAATAAATATTTAGAATGCGTGGTGTGCCTAAGGAAATCATATTAAACAAATATAAAAAATTTACTTCAAACTTTTGGAAATCTCTATTTCTTGGTTTTGAAACTAAATTACTATTCAATAAGGCTTATCACCCTCAAACTAATGGACAAATAGAAAGGGTAAACCAAGTGCTAGAGGACATGTTAAGGATGCATGTGATGAATTTTCCAAAGAAGTGGGAAAACTACCTACCACTGGTAGAGTTTGTTTATAACAATGGCTATCAGGAATCCTTGAAGATGAGTCCTTTTGAGGCTCTCTATGGTGGGAAATGCAGCATTCCAATCAGTTGGAATAACCTAGTGAACAAAATAACACTCGGTCCAAACCTGTTAAAATAAATGGAATACCAAGTAGTTTGAATAAGAAATAATCTGAAGGTGGCTCAAGATCGATGAAAGAGCTATGCAGACAAAAATAAGACTCCTAGGGAGTTCAAAGTACGAAATCATGTGTATCTCCATATTAGACCCAAAAGAAGTTCCTTGAGAATGGGAAATTGGCCAAGGTGGCACCTCGGTTTTGTGGACCCTTTGAAATTTTGGACAGAGTGGGAATTGTAGCATATAGACTAGCACTTCCTCCCACATTCAAAGCACACAATGTTTTCCATGTTTCATTGTTAAGTAAATATGTACATGATTCTAATCATATAATTGACTAGTATGTGATCTAGGTGGAACCAAAGGGAGAATTCCTACACGAACCCCAATGCATACTAGATAGGAAGAACATTCCACTCAAGAACATCACCATTGCATAGGTCAAGGTGCAATGGAAACACTTTGGTCCAGATGAAGGTAAATAGGAATTGTAGGATGCCATAAAACACACATACCTGTTTTTGTTCACTATTGTACATAAAGACCATAATGGCAGGTAGAACATCGAGGATAGTGTTCCTTTGAGGGGGAGGGGATTGTAATACCCCTGTTTTCCTCATCTTGTAAATATAATTATATTTGGATAAAATACTATGGATAATTATTAAATAAAAATGGAAACTTTTGACATAATTGTTGAAAGGAGGTGCCTAGTATGGATCATGATGCATGAGAGGGGATGGTAAGGGGAACCAATGATGGTTGACATGACCCTGCCATACGAGTATGTTGCTAGATATAAATTGCTCAGACCCAGAACAATCTTCTAACCTAGGAAATTTAATTACCATCCAAGTTGCTAGTTGGGAAGTCTTCCTAAAGAGTAAATGAGGAGATGGGAAAAGTACCCATCTGAAAACTTCCTGGTATGACCCACGAAATATGGCTGGAAAAGGAAAGTAAAGTCGGGAAAATTGTGGGGAGAGAAGGATGGATGCACACAAATGGGTTGAGAGACCACTCCAAAAAAAGCAGAGCATGTGAGGATCTATGGTCCTGAGGAGAACTGAGAAATATATGTTGTTTTGGGTACAAGAGAGCTTGGATAGTGTTTTCTAATCGAGTTGATAAACATAGATGCAGTGATTGAGTGAGAAATCACAGTAATATCCCTTGCTTGGTGGATATAAAACCGATCTGTCAGGGCCCAGTGGGGAAAAGAAGAGTAACCTTTGTCCCTTGTTGTAGCTGATAAAAAAGGAAAAAATAATCTATATCATGGAATCATGATCTAGCTAGGGGGTGTCCAATTGAGGAATAATCAGAGAGAAAATTGTGCCTATGGTTGGGTGGAAAAGAGCACCCCTTTCAACAATTGCCGACTAATTCCAAACTTCAGATAAGTGTGACTCTAAGCTTCATATATTTTTGAATGTTTTGTTGTAATATGTATCTTCTTGAGTCAAATAATAGAAAAATCTATTATATTGTTTGAATGGTAGAATGTGTGGCTTTGATTTCCTAGTGGACTGGGAAATTTGAAGTAAAGTGTGAATATCATATTTTGTATATGGTGTTTTCCTACCTCCGTTTAGGAAAGGAGAACCACTAGTAGTGGGATTTTAACCGAATTTGGGGACATAAGACTTTGGCCCCTGTGTTGGTTGGAAAATCCTCAAGGGATTTCCCAAGGACCAAATCCATAGATATAGAATCAAGATAGACTCTATAGGACTACTCCATTCCTATTGATCCTTCGAAATTACCTTTTCCTAATTGTGGAACTTGAACTCTCTAGACGAGGGGTGCTTCCTTCAAACCACTTTCCCAAGTGACCGTAGGTCCAATTCTGTTGCCTTAACCACATCTTGGATAATATTTAAGAGTGTATCCCTTGGGGCTTGTTAAGATCCCATATGACCAGGACCCTGGAACCATGCACTACGCCAAAATGGAACTAAGTCTTTTGAGCTTTGGTACTTCAGAGGTCCGAAGTTCCGGGATGTTGAAACCTCACAACATTCAAATCCTGCCAAAGGTAACCTGTTGAAATGGTAACTGAACGTTTTGACCAACAACTGGCGGTCTCTTACCCGTTATCATGGGATCTGTCATGTTGTTAAACTCTGACCAACTTTTCAGTTGCGAAGTAACGTGATCTATAGATCTAAGAACCTTCGAGATCCTTCCTAACTATTGGATATACGCTATGGTCAAATTCAGTGTTGACCTACTCCGAGAGTGAAAAGGTGTTAGACATCCAAAATCCCCCAATGTCAAAGTCACGAAGTAACATGGGTTTTTGATCCAAGGATCCTTCGGGACCAAGGATCCTTTGGGACCCTTCTTGACCGTTAGATCAAGCATAGTGGAAGGATAGAGTAAGTAGTACCATCAACCGACAACAAGCGATCATCCTTGATTTATGACCTATCCGATAGGTAAACCTTCGGGACTTGAATGGGTTAAGACCTATAAGGGATGCAAAGTCGTTGAAGTCTCAAAGTGGTGAAATCCTATCAACTGTCAGATCAAGGGAAGTAATTCAGAGACATTGTGGATCATTAATCGAGGGTCCATTGGGAACCTTTCTCTACCGTTTGATTTACTAGTGAAAGGATAGCATAAAAACTTCGGCGAAGTCTTACTCACGGAAACATAAGGTATAAGGGGTAAGATAACCCCAAAGGCCGAAGGCTAGAGTACATGGAGAGGAAATTTGGGGCTCCAGGATATTTGACATGTTGTTGCACAGACCAAACATCGAAGCACCCAAGGCCGAAGTATGTGGCAGGAGTTCTAGAACTTTGGAACTTTGGGAAAAACTCGAGGATGTAGAAAGGTGGTTTAAACGCTGAAGTGTCGAAGCATCGAAGTTTCCCATGTTGAAGTGTCTGACCTCGATTGGACGAGCCTTCATACACTATGGTGATGTTGTGCACCTGAATGATTCCACGTGGCATCATGGAATTTATCATGAGTTAAGTGTGGGACCCTTCTTGTCATGTTTAATATATGTGTTAAGCATGGATGGATCTTAGCCGTCAAATCCAAGGGTGGATATAATCTCCACCATAGATTTCCATAGTGGAAAGAGTCCTTCAGACTTCAAAACTATTAGAAGTTTGTAGACCTGTATGATAATATCGAAGGGGTTGAAGGCTTGTTACCCACGAAGGCCGAGGAGATATACCATGTAATTGCCCCTCCCGTGGCCATGTCATCACTAGAGGATGATGATGGAGGTTGTGTTAGTGCCATGTAGGATGGTACGAATGAAGTGGAGCCACGTGGGTGTCACATGGCCTTTTGACCAATGATACCTCAAGAAGTTTAGGGGGCCATAAATTTCGACTTAGAACTCGGTTTTGGATGAGTTTATAGTTGTTGTAAAGCTATTTGAGAGCAGAAGGAAATGGTTCCCTTATTCGAGGAATTTAGAGAAGTTGTAGGAAGGAGAAAAAGTTATACACCATTTCTTAAAAGGGTACTTAAGGGGTTGGGTGTGTGACATACGACAAGAGAAGCCCCACCTCCATGAACGTTCACCATCTTCCTCTTTCCTTTAGACAGACTCTTCTTATGAGAAATGGTGTTTCCTCCCTATTGAATCTCGAGGTCAAATAGTTTTTTTATAAATCCTACCTTTCCAAAATCCCCAGTAGAGTCCCAGTCCTTTGAAGCAAACTCTAATGAACCTCCCCAATCATTTGCACCTGAATCAAGACCCTCTTAAAATATAATTGTCGGAAAACGAGGGGTATTGGTGCCATCATCCTTCGCATTAACATCAACTAGTTTCGAAAATCCCAAAACATTGTGTGAGGTACCATCCAAATCTTGACAAGATCCATATCTGATACCATCACTAGATGAAACTGACATGACATCGCCACCAACACAAATTTGAGTCCGATCCAAGTCCATCTCATCGCCCTGGAACTTACTGAGACGGGAGGTGAGCTATAGATAACATACAAAAATTAGGTCCATTGACATCACATCATCTGAATAGTCCACTAGTTGGATGTAATCATCCATAACTCAACACTTATCTCCACACTGTGAAGAAGATTAGCCTCTAAAACTTTGAAAACCATCTCCACACACACATGTTTCTTTGTGGTCATTGTCGCTTTTCCTTTTCTTTTATAGTTTTAATTTCTTTTAAAATATTTAACACAAACCCTTTAATTACGATATAATTTTTTCATTTTAATTTTCTTTTTTTTTTAATTTTTATTTTGATACAACTATATAATATTTTGCAATACTCTTGAAAAATCTAAGCAAAACCAAGTCTATGTACATCACCCTTAAGCAAAAAAAATATCATCTTCTAAAGTACTATTTACAGTTGAGATTAAACCAGAGTAGTTGGTAGAATGAATATTGAAAGCTAGCAGAGTTACAAATTGATGTTCTTTCATTTGAACTAAAGATGAGGTTGAGAGACTGAAAGAATGATCACTATATTATTGTTATGGATTTACACCTATAAAGTATCTTGATAAGGAATAAGAGAAAGAAAGTGAGTTTTGGAAAGGAGAGAAGACATAAATGCAAATCATCATTTATCAGAGCTAATAATTATCAAGATTGTAGAAATGATGGATATAGTGAATTCAGAAGTGTCAAGTGATGTCTATTAAGTGATCATAGTCTTGCTTTAAGTTATTCAAGATAGAATCAATCTGTCTTCTATGCATGAGTGAAGATTTGTTTTCTTTGAAGTGTGTACTTAGATAGACCCTTGTTGCTATTTAAAGATTGAAGTAGTGATCACAGTTTTGAATGTTTTCTAGTGGAATTAAACTTGAATAAAATAGATAGTAGAAGAAACCAATCCTGCACATATGGTGTCAGTGCCTCAAATTCTACCTCCCCGGGTTGACATTTTATGAAGGCTATATATAGTGATATATATTTATCTCAACAAATTGATATTATCAAAAGAGTGAACAGTAGGAGAGGGTATGCAGATATCTTCGTCAGGGCTATAGACGCTCATTGGCAGCAGAGCAAGGTCTGTGATGTCGGGGTGACTTCTTCGGGGCTATGGACGCTCGCTGGCAATGGAGAGACACCAAAGAAAGTGTGTAGAGGTAAGTAAAGGCTTCACACCAGTGAATTCTTTGCTAATTTTTTTTTAAAAAGGGCATGAGTCGGGGTTACAAGAAACGAAGGAGGAATAAAGGTTAAAACCCCACGGGAAGACCCGGAAGCTTCAACCGAAGAATTTCAAAATGAAAGGGTAAAAGAGGCTTGAATTCAAAACTAGTTAAGTTCTCCACCTGATTCTGTATCAACCAAGCCCTGAGGAAGGAACAAAGATTATGATTTTGCTCAGTGAATCGCCATTTGTTGAGCACTGAACACACCCTAAAATTCTACGTCAAATTTCACTTTTTGGGTACCACTTGATCTCTTGTGAATGTCTAATTCAATCTTAGTATGAAAATGTTGCCTTTTCTCATCTTCCATTTTTTATTTTAAGTCTTTCAAAGTTGCTAGGGCAAGCAAAAATCATCATGAATTAACAAAGACTAACATTTTATTAAAAAAGTGACAACCGAAATTTTTCCCCAACGTGCTAAAGGAATTCGACATCAGGAAATATTAGAGATGACAAATTTGACCCAAGAGGACAAAAATAGCTGAGCCCCGACCTCCATCGATGTCGGTAGACGACAGTCTTAATTACACGACAGGCACTACGCAAGAATGTCGTCGATGACCGACCCTTGTCGGTGTTGGGAAGTTTTGAAGAGAGTAAGCGTCGCGCGACTAAAGGAAGGACATCACGGATCACCAACTGTCGAAATGTTTTTGACATCAGGAGTTTCGAAGGACGATAAACCCCAAAGAAACTACGCGTTGATTTTTGAACTGTCGATTCCCGATACTCACCGGCGTCGACAGTTGCAATATCTATCTCAATTTAGCACGATCGACGTAAATGAAGTCCTAAGTGTAACCCTTACCCATGAGATGAGTTCTAGGTTTTCTTTTAATAAGCCCCAAGTTAGTAACGCCACGTCGATATCATTCGGCATCGGAAGTTTCTAAAGGAAAATATCAATGAACTTACAAAACAACTCAGGACAACAGTAATTATAAAATCACATAATTACGAGAAGCTTGAATAAGAACACGGTAGATTTACGCGCAAAGATGAAACACGATTCTTTCAACTACTATGACTAGAATCTGTTCAGGAAAAACATTTTCTAAATTTCATATTAAGGTTCCCACCGGGCTTAGGTTACATATAGTAAACACTACCAACACCTTGGCCAATCGACCTAGTTACATCGAGAACATGAAAATTCTCACAACAAACAGGGAAAATTATCAAAACATATGTTACTTCCAAGAATACAAAGGAAGGGTCTGCCCATCATGTATCTCCTACACACGGACCTTCTCCCAGACTGCTATGTGTGCCTTGAAATGATCTTATGTTCTCCTCCTCCATCATCCACTTTGTTTCATGCAAGTACACAATCATATCTTGTGCTTCCTGAAGCTTCCTCTTGAGCCAATTTATGCTTCCTTCGCAACTTGGTGGTGGTGATACCTCCTAGTTCTGCGTCACCAGTTGTCTCTGCAATTCTCTATTTTCTTGATAAAGTTCAGCTATGGAAAATTGTGCCTGCTCCAGCTACTGATTGGGGTTTTCAACATTAGAACCTGATACCTTTGTCCTTCGCATTTGGCTCCCACATCCTTGACTGGTAGTCCCGACAAGATCTAGCCGGGTAGCATGCATCATGAAATCCTCAACGGATGGGTGTGAACTCATCTCAATTAAGATGTGGCTTCCTCCTCCTACTTCCTTATTTTTTGGGGGCCTTCCCCTCCTTTACGATGTCGGATTTTGAGAGGACATGGCCTCCAACATGTGTCCTTCAGACGAAATTTTCTCCACTTCGACCTCCACTTGAGGCTCTGACATCATTTCAGAGCATAGGTAAGGACCTTCTTTTGAAATATCAGAGACACTCGATGACAATAAGAAAGAGTCCCAGGTATGTTGGGGTTCGGATCTGGCGCTTCGACTGTCTTGCGCACCCGTCTCGTGTTTTGAGGGGATCCCGTGGAGTGACATCATGTGCATGCTTAGACATCCATGACTAGATGAAGGGCCATGACACAGGGTCTGATAGAATTGGACTCGCAAGAGTAGTCCCTACTTGTATACAAACTCAGCCAATGCGTAGAACCCACACAGAATATCTAAGATTTATAGCAAAGCAGAGAAGCGAGATGGAACGTGCCAAGGAATACTCATACATTACGACGGGATGTTTTGAAGAATTAACACATCATGTCTACACAACGGATATGATCCAAAACATGTGAAACACAACCGATAAGAGTTGCAGAGAATATACGGTACAATCATTTCCAATCTCTTTAATCTTCCCATCCTCCACTATTAGTGAATGATGGTTGACACACTTGGTGATACAGCCTCTGGGGTAACAACTTGCCTCGAACTGGGGCATTTAACGACTTCCTTTATTGTGGCATCTGAACTTTTTGGAGCTGACACAAACTTTCGACAAACGTTCATCTCTGGCATCCTTTGCAAACCATAAGGGGAAATCGGCCTTAGGAATGGCTTCAACGCTTGTATCTGTCGTACATAATCTTCCACACTATGGTGCGTGGATGTAACTCATCCAAACTGAAGGGGAGCGGAGGCGTAGACAGAAACGCTACAGGTCATTCAAAAAATCTACTGGGATCAGTAAGTATTTAACAATTGGGACTAGCAATCTCTACAGGTACGCATTAGTTAGATTTTTTCGCTTACATTTTCCTATGTTTTTCCTGATAAGTAATTTCTAAACGATGTCAATCCTGATTGAAGGAAAGTTCTATCAGACTACTGAAAAAAGTTCGCTTCTTAACCTCGCCAAGGAACCTGAAAGAAACATTGGGGTAAGATCAACGAAGCAGTGAAGGATATTGGACTCCCCGATTTCGGCACCCCTGACAACTTTTTCAACCTGTGTGACATAGTCGAGTCACATGCCAAGCAAGATTCATTGTGGGATGAAGAGCTCGTGAAGATGACCGACATGGTACCAGGGAAAGTGCAATGATTTATGGACCATCCGATTAGAGCTCGAACTGTGCTACATCAGTTAAACTCCAGTCTAGCGAAGTACTAGATGCATGCGATGGACATTAGAGGGATACATGCGAATCCGATGGAGCAGCACAGGTTCCCAAGGGCTCAAACCTACGATGAATTGTTTATCAGTTGGTTCGAGTATGAGAAAATTCATCCTTTCAGAGAACTATCTTGAGTTGATTGTTAAAGAAACTGTTAGAAGATGATGCCAGGTGGTGTATTTTTCTTTGCTTAAACTGCACTTAGCTGTTGTTTTTAGTTGAACTTTAGATTATAAATAAAGACATCGACCAATTAGTTGAGGGTCGGTGGTTGTTGTAAGAACTCTTTCTTTCTGGTTGTTAAGAATTATTTTGAAGCTGCTTTTAATTGAGTAGTCCTTCTGGACCAAAGACAAGTTATTTTCATCAACTGCATGTGTGATCGGAAATGGAGAAGAACTATTTCTTATCGTGTTTCATGAATGATGTTGTAATGAGTAAGAGCAATTAATTATGTTGTCAAGTTATCTGGTGCAATGTTTTGTTGTTCTTTTCTTTAATGATGAAGATGAATCGTTGTGTTATTATGGGATGACAAGTTCTGGTAGATGAATTATTTTGCTTTCCATTATCTCATTGCATATGTGTTTTCTTTCTGGTAGTTAGTATATCAGACATCAATTTGATGCTCACATGGTTAATGTATTAGTACTAGGCCTGTGGTATAAAATTGTCATCTGCATGCTTGAGCAGCGGGTTATCCCAAGTTCAACCTCTTCCCCTTAGTTAAGCTTAATTCCATTTTTGTTTCCAAGTTGGTTTATACCATCTTACATCTCATATCGGTCCCACCAAAGAGAAAATATACAAAAGAGAATAGTCCAAACTGAAGGAAGAGCCTTCACAATTAAACGTAAAGCCCATCGATAATTTGGTCAGATTGCAAAATCTAGAGAACCATTCCACTATTAAACGTTGCAGAGTCTAATTGGGCCTCGGTGGTGGGTTTGGTGCCTACTGTTGAGTCAAGGGATTTAAGACCCATCAACAGACCCCTAGTATGTCATGATCCCTATGCCCGTTGATTCTTGGCCCCATCCACCTCATACACTCTACATGGCTTAGAGAGGGACCTCTTGGAGGCTCTCCTTGACCTAGGGTAATATCTACCCAATAGGATGCCTCATCAACCCTCCCATACTTAACCTTGACAAGTCGCATAGTGTCTTTGAGCTGTTAATTATTTGATATAGTAATCTTTGATGCACATTCTCAGATGGATTATTTATTTATTGGATCCACTTATCATGATGTTATGACTTGATATCCTTGGAGGGCGTGTCCATTTTTCTTTGCAAGACCTAGATGGTGGAAAGTTTTGGGAGAACAAGCCTAGCTTGGGCTTCCATGGGGCTACAAGCCCACAAGCTGGATGTTAGGGGCCCACATGAAAAATGAGAGAGAGATGAATTGGACGGTGTTGATGATGACTTGGATGACCTATCGCACCCATTTCTTTCCAAACGATCTGTCCATAAGGGGAAGAACGTCCCACTTTTGAGCATGATGTCATGATATTATGGGATAGGGATTCGTGGTGAGGTTCCACTTATTTGCACTTGGATGTTTTGAGGAGAAGAGAGTTATCACCATGATGATATTACTTAGATGCTTCATACATGGCCTTGGGAGGCCCTTCCATGCTTCTCCAACACCAACGACCTCCTCAAAGTGGAAAAACGTCCCCTAAAGCAGTGACGTCGTCCTAGACTAGGGTTTAATTTGTGAAAAAGATGAAATTTTAAGTGAACTTTTTAATATTATTGTGTTAGGGGGGAAATATTAAGGTTTTTGACCCCTAATCTTGTGTTTTACTTGTTATTTTGTGGACAAGCCATGTTGGCTAATTTATGTATAAATAGATATCATAAGATCTCATTTTGAATCATAAGTCTCCTCTCATGAGAGGCTTTAGTATGAAATTTTTGGCCTCATCTTTTTTATCTCTTGTTCACTTGTCTTATGGATGATTTTATGAATGGTTGATGGAGGAAGGCCTAGCGCTAGCTTTGGATGATGCTTTCTAGCTCTTGTGGTGAATTGTCTTAGCATTTCTCTTGATATTGGTATGGTTTTTACTCTCTTGCTATCATTTATTTCAATTCAAGTTATTTTATGCTAGGATATAGGTGGGAAGAAGAATGGAATACACCCCCACCATAGTATTCACCATTTTTTCTTTCTTCATCTCAATAATTAAGGGTTTGCTAAGAGAAGTATAAGGGCATCCACCCTCTTAGCTTAAACCCTAGCTTAGAGAAACTTGCCTTGGGAAGTAAAAGGGATGACCCCTAAGGAAGTAGATTCTCTAAGATCCTTGTGACTCCATTAACCCAACAGTAAAGTCACTATTCATACTCGTTTTTGCATTGGAGATACTAAATTATTGCATTGGGAAATGTGAACTTCGGTCATTTTTACTTCTTGCAAAGTGGATTGTTTTCCTTGTGCCTTGGGTACCTCACAACCACTAGGGAATCCCCATATAGGGGATACTTATTTATTCTATTACAAAATTTCATCTTCAGCCATTAGGGCTGTATAAACCCTAACTTACTTACTTTAATGACTATTTATTCAACCATTGGTTTTTGCTCAAAGTTTGCACACTTACTCTACTTGTCCTGGTGCAATTTTGGGAAAATTTTGAGGGGATTTCAGTGGATGATTTTATTGCTGTAATACATTGAATTTTACAGCCATAAGGATGATATAATTTGTTGCAGACAAGTTTTTACAACATCCTTATATTTTGTGCTATAATTTTGGCTTTTGATCTTGAGTTTAGCTAGTCTTTCTCTTGTATTTTCTACTTGATATCTAGCACTTATTGAGCATCTTCTAGTATCAGTTATTTGTTGATATATATTTTTATCTCTTTTTGCAAATTAGGGACATCAATATTAACTTGCTGATCCAACTAACATATACTGTTGCAAAGTGTTTTTTCTTGTGGCTCGGGCAAGTACACTCATCCAGAAAAGCACTATACCTGTGGGGCAGCCATTTCTTGAATTTCAAGGTATCTCTCCCTACCCTTCATTCCATTTAGAATTGACCTCTAGGGGATTCATTTTCATTTCCCTCCATATCCATCTCAATCCCCCCAGGGTCACCGGGATCACCTCCCTCGAGTGACCTAGTCACCCTTGAAGTGTGGGACCTACATCAAGGTGAAATTGGGTGTAGGATTCCCAAGTTGTAGCACTTGTTCCTTGGTGATGCAACACGACTAGATGGTTCCACGTGGCATCGTGGGATTTGTCACAAGTTAAGTGTGGGACCCTTCTTGTCATGTTTAAGCTATGTGTTAAGCAAGGATGAATCTTAGCCGTCAGATTCAAGGGTGGATATAATCTCTATCATAGATTTCTAGAGTGGAAATATTCCTTCGGACTTTCGAACTCCGAGGAAGTTTGTATACCTATATGAGAATATCGAAGGGGCCGAATGTTACCCACGAAGGCCCGAGAGATATCCCATGTAACTGCCCCTCTTATGGCCATGTCATCGCTAGAGGATGAAAATCGAGGTCATGTCAATGCCATATAGGATGGTACAAATGAGGTGGAGCCACATGGGTGCCACGTGGCCTTTGACCAACGATACCCCGAGAAGTTCAAGGGGGCATAAATTTCAACTTATAACTCGGTTTTAGATGAGCTTATAGTCGTTGGAAATCTCTCGGAGAGAAGAAGGAAATGGTGCCCTTATTGGAGGAACTTAGTGAAGCTGTAGGAAGGCAAAAAATTTATACCCCGTCCCTTAAAAGGGTACTTAATGGGTTGGGTGTGTGATAGACTAGTATCAGAGAAGAAAACAACACTTGGCCTCCTTAGGATCATGAAAGA
This sequence comes from Picea mariana, assembly GCA_032191745.1. Taxonomy (NCBI): domain Eukaryota; kingdom Viridiplantae; phylum Streptophyta; class Pinopsida; order Pinales; family Pinaceae; genus Picea; species Picea mariana. Next base: position 11,849 of record JASDQU010012863.1, on the reverse strand, counting down.
GCAGAACAAACTTTAATACAAAACCTTAGAGGGAAGAGCACTCTACCCTACCCACATGTAAGAGCTTACTTAAGTTTTACTACTGAAAAGAGTGATACCTCTTGTTGTTTACATGTTCTGAAACTAAAATACATATTGTTGTTATATGTGGAATCTTGAAGCTAATTTTACTTGTGTTGTTCATAAAATTTGAGGATAGTTGACTAACATAAAATGTTGTTATCAACACTTAAATAGTCAGTGGACAACAAGGAAAACTACAACGTAATTAATGGTGACACACCATGAGTGGGGGGGAAGCTCCCACAATAGAGAAGAAGATTATGTTGAGAGGAGGGTGGTGGAAACCCCTCCATATTGTGCTAAAAATGTAAGAATCCTTATGGAAGAATTACAAATCTTTAAAGAAGACAATGAGAGACTTGTGAGAGAATAAGAAAAGAAAACTGAAATAAATGAAGTCATGTTCCAAAGCCTATCATACATACAGAGGAAACTGCAACATGGACCAATGGCCAGTAATGTGGATAGACCTAATACTAAGAGTACCCAAATGCCACCTGAGATACAAAAGAATGGCCCTGAAAATGGAAACACAAGAAGAAGCACATCAAAGAAGGCCCAACATGGATCCAAGAGGCATGTTGACGTCCATGATTCAACTGGAAAATCTTCTAGTGAGGGCACTGACAACTCCAAGGAATTGTCTAGCAATGAGACTAGTTTACATTCTCAGAAGAGAATAAAGAGGAGGAAACATTCCAGAATCCATGACCCTGAAGAGTTTAAGAAATCCAAACCACCCACTTTCGATGGAGAGATTAATAAGGGGGAAGAAGTAGAAGCTTTTCTACTTGTCCTAAAGAAGTACTTCAGATTCCATGACTACTATGAGAAATTAAAGGCCCGAATAGACATCTTTAAATTGAATGGAAAGGCCTCCATCTGGTGGGAGGACGTTAGAAATTTGGAAGGAATTCATGATAAGGAGTTTTCATGGAAACAATTTGAAAAGTATTTTAAGAAAAAGTACCTATCTGAAAGGTACTATGATGAAAAGACTAAGGATTTTAGTGAACTCAAACTTTGATAGTTCACCATTGATGAATACATCAAAAAATTCCACGAGTTGTTGAAGTATGTGCCTTACATCAAGGATGAAAAGGTGAAGGTGAAACAATTCATTAGCAGGTCGCCTCAATCCTATTGAGACATACTTGAGTTTGATTAACACAAGACTCTATAAGACGCCATTAGGAAGGCAAGGTATTGCTATGAGCAATTCAAGCATAGGGAAGAACCTTGTAAGGATTGGAAAAAGGAAAGAAAATTTGGATTTAAGAAGAAGGGGTTTAAACCTTTAAGGTTTAGGAACCATGGGAAAGGCTCTAAGATGAACCTTCCTAATAAAAGTCTGTATCGGTAGAATTTTCCATCTCCAAGTGGAAATAAACCCTTTAAATCAATCCTAGGAAATACTGACGATAAAAGGAGAGAACCATTGAAATGTTGTGGATGCGGAGAAGAAAATTTGTTGAAAGATTTCCCCCATAGGAAGCAATACAATAGGAGTGTATACAACATCCATAGTAGTGTATGCCACAGTCAATGGTGTGGCTAGGAGCATGCCAAAAATTTATGCATCCCTAGATGATCGACAAGTTGAACACCAAGCTTCAGTGGTGGAGATGGAAGGTATGATTGCCAACCATCTAGTTTCCATTTTAATTGAGCATGGCTCTAATCTGAGTTATGTTTCCCCTCAAACTGTTGATAAATGTAAATTGCAGCAAGTAAAACATGCTAAATCATGGCTGGTATGACTAGCCACTTGAAGAAAAATAAAAGTGACAGAGGTCATACTAGAATGCCAAGTCATTTTGAATGGATTGTCCACCCAAGCAACCCTAAACATGCTCCCTTTAGGATCTCATGACCTGTTGATTGGCATGGATTGGTTGGCTACCAAAACATCCAAGTTGGATTGTTATAATAAAACATTGGAGTGTGAAGATGAGGAGGGGAGGAAAAGAACCATACATGGAATTCAAAATCCAGTCTCAGTGAGCCAAATATTATCCCTTCAAGTGAAGAAGTAATTCAAAAAGGGATGTCCTTTGTATGAAATACAAGTGTTGAAGTCTGATGAGAAAATAAACCAAGCCTAGAGGACCATCCTATATTAAGAGTGTAAATATGTGTTTCCAGAAGAGATACCAGGTCTAACTCCAAGAAGAGATATTGACTTCTCAATAGAACTTGTACTCGGATTTGTGCCAATGTCTAGAGAACCCTATAAAATGAGTACACCATAGCTAGTTGAGCTCAAACTACAGCTGAAGGAGATGATGGAAAAGGGTTAAATCAAGCCTAATGTGTCCCCTTGAGGAGCACCAACCTTGTTTTTGAAAAAAGAAGGATGGCACACTTAGATTATGCATAGGCTATTGACAACTCAACAAGATGACCATTAAGAATAAGTACCCATTGTTGATAATTGATGACCCGTTTGACCAGTTGATGGGTGCTACAATATTTTCTAAGATTGATTTAAGGTCAGAGTATTGTCAAGTCTGAATTAAAGATGAAGAAATCCATAAAAAAACCTTTAGGACAAAATATGGGCACTATGAATTTGTGGTGGTTCCTATTACCCCGAAACCTAGGGGTAACTAAGGATATCATGCCTCGAGGCCCACGGGTCCTAGACATGGAATGTCGAGAGCTAGACAACTTGAGCATGGCCCGAGAGGGCCCCTTTTTTCCGCAGCAAAGCCCACATGCCATCGACATCAGTATCCATCACACTGGCCTGGTCCTAAAATGGAAATGAGTCTTACTCCATGAGATAATAATTCTATGTATCATGGTATGTATCGCTCCAATTTTTAAAACATTTAAACATGTTGCATTGAATATTTATGGATTTCATAACATTTTCTTGACTTTATGCTCTTTTCCTTGTTCAAACCTAGGAGGGTCACATGGTTCCCTAGTAAATTGGTTTCCCTTTAGGATAGGTTGTTACCTAATGGATCTATGAAGAGTCATCACCCATTCTATCCATACTTACCATTTTCCATCTTTATCCCCTCCATCTATTCACATTTTTGGGCATTAGGGAAGGCTCCACTTGGAAAGGATTGTACCTTAACTCATGGGAATAAGGGGATAAAGGCCTAGGGGGAAATGTAGCTAGCAATAGTTAAGATATGATTTTAAACCTTCAAGATGCTTTGCCCAAGGATTCCCGAGAAAGCATTGAAATGATTCTCAGTAATAAAAGGGGACC
>JASDQU010012862.1:111770-129312 GCA_032191745.1 Picea mariana | reverse complement strand
ACATAAACAAAAATCAGAGTTGCATAATTCACAAACATAATTTGCAAAATAGTAAAATCAAACACACCATAAACATGAAGATTTTACCTTGGAAACCCAAATGGGAAAACCAACATTCTAATGGTTTCTCAGTTCTCATTTTGGCAATCTCTAGTGACAATGCAACTCATGGCTCCATGTGCATCCTCCCTCTTGAATAGAAAAAGAAAAATCCTTTTGAGAGTGAAATTACAAAAATAAATAAGAAGAGCAGAGTAATGGGAGGGAAAACAAATCTGACCTTTCATTTCCCATTCCTTAGTCTTTTATCTCCTATTTTCATTTTCTATTTTATTTAATTCTTTATTTTCTCTCTTTTCTCTCTTTTGTCTCATTTACTTTTACATTTGCATTGTCTTTAATATTTTACATAACCTCATTAATTTCCAAATTACACCTAGGTACTAAGTCTTATAACCATCCTCTTGTTTTAGATCCATTTTGGATCACACCTCCCCATTGAGAGGCCTTTTGGTCTCCAAAATCTTAGAGGGTTGATCTGGATCGATGTGCCTTTTGTCTACTTCTCTAGAACATGGCTCTAACTCTAGCTACTAGCTACGATTCTAACTTTGGCTCTAACTTTAGATATTGCCTCTGGCTACTGGCTCTGAATATGGATATGGCTCTTTCTTATGGCTCGCTTATTCCTATTGCCTCTGGCTACTAGCTCTGAATATGGATATGGCTCTTTCTTATGGCTCGCTTATTCCTACAATGCATAATTATATTCATCGAGTCTCACTTTTGAGCAATCTTTAGATTCAAACTCTTTCATCATAATTCATTCCCATCTTCAATGTGCAAGTCTCTTGCATTCTTAGACTTGGAGACAATTTGTCTCAGCAGCTAATGAAGTTAAGTCAAATTCTCTTTTTCTTGTTTAGTGTGATCCCAGTAAGCTATTCCATCACATAGAAATTCCACAAGAGGATGTGTGGCCACCTTCGTATGATAGGACCAATTGTTTTCCATCATGGAAACAATTCTTTGCTACTAAATGTGCTTACCGACACTCTATCCTTGCAACAATTTCACTTGAATGACCTCCATGGTGTGCAATCATAACACCTTCTTCTTCCCAAAGAATTTGGTGAATATTTCAACTATGTGGTTGTAGGTGACAATAATTTATAGGCTACAGTATTGAGGATGAGGCAATGCTTGAATATTTGGATGGTACAAGGATGAGGAATTGTCATCGTGCTCCCTACACCAATATTTGATAAATCTCCAAGAAGGGAAACTACTTCTAAAAAAGTTTAGGTAATAATTGGAATGGGGTGACCTTGGTTGTTGGCATGAAACCATTATCCTCTTCGATGGTGATACAAACCTTCTGTATTGTTATTTCTCCTTGGATAACTTTTACTCCTTGAGTTGGAGATGCAATGAGTTATTTGTCTCTATTAGGATTCACTTTCCACACTCTTCTCTTGGTTATGTGGTTCCTAGGGTGAAGCTCCAAATGAAGTCACCAACACTTTTCATCCCAATGCCCACTTAACTTGTAGTGGTGAAAACATTTGTTGGTATTATTGTATGGACTACTTGATATATTCATTTTCTCCCCTTGCCTTTGAGTTCACTATTGGTTTAGGGAAGTCTTTTATCCATTCCCCCTTTGAAAACAATCTAGCTTGTGGAATGTGGCTTTCTTATCCCTACAAGATGTCTCCCAATGGCCTTTCTTCCCACAAAATGAACATACCTCTGAGTACCAACAACTATAAATGGTATGACCGTTCTTCATGTAGTAGTGACAATTGAGAAATATCAAGTTTGATGTAGGCATGTTGGCCTTCTTCTTCTTATTTCCCTATCTAATTTGCTTGCCACCTCTTGTAAGTGCTCAGGTGTCAACTGAGTCTTTGCACTTTCTTCATTACTACACTTCTACAAAGGACCACAAGAAGGATGGAGTGGTAGTCTGTTGCCACCTTCATTTTGTACTTCTCTTTCTTATGGTGAGCATGATAATTCTATCATGTCCTTTACCTTCACAAATGTGGTCTTGTTGTTCATCGCCCTTTCCTTGCAGCCATCAAAACCTAAGCCTTCTTTCTTAGCCCTTAGTTCAACTACAATAGGGCTTAGGATTCCTTGTCTTCTCTTGCTTATCCCTTGTGCATTGTAGCCCATCTATATTAGTATATTGTATAACTAATTCCTTTGGTATTCTTTTCGAATTCACTAAAAGGTTCTTGAGAAATGTCTAAGAAATGTGAGCTTACTAGATTTGTCTCAATCATGGTGTTGGCTTCAATAGTGGCGATGGAAGGTGGCTTTGCTTCTCTATGCTCTTGGACATCTTCTAGTAGCTTTTATAATGCTTCTTTCTTCTCCATGAACTCTTATTGCAACTGAGTCATCATTTGAGTGAGCCTATCCTCTTTCCAGTTATCCAATGGAATGGCATTCCCTCCCAATTGTACTATCTAATCTCTACTCTTATCCCAATCTACCCTAACCATAGTGAGGAAGTCTTCCTTTTCATCAAATTGGTTCTTTAGCAATGGAGGTAGTCTTGTAAAGGTCTCAAGGTTCTTATCCATATTTTCCATCCTTTGGTTATACATATGGGCCTTCTTCTTCAAGTGCCTATTCTCTTCTTGAAGTTGAGCATTGATGGCCTAGTGGTCTTCTAACCTTTTTTTGTTTGCTTTACCCATATTGAGACTAATTTCTCTTCAAAGTTTTGTCAGTTGCGTCATGGTCAAGGATTCAAATACTATAATACCAATATTATTCATAAACAATGGACTTATATCCCACTTGCTACACCAACATGGATACCATGTGGAATTAACTTTATGATCTTTGTTTCTCTAACTTATGCAAATATATTTGTTCTTTTAATGGTTTCAAGGCCTTTGTTCTCATTTTAGTATTGAGTGAAACTACTCTTCAAGATTAGAGGTATGGCCTAGTCTCTAGTGTAACCCACATACATCAACCAACAAATAGTACAATTGTAATCACACCAATAAAAACCAATACTCTACAAATACTCTATTACTAAGAACTTTGTCTTCAATGCAAATCATTTGCATGTTGATATCCAACTACATTAGATCTCTCAATATTCTTGAGGATGAGACTCAAACATGTTTTGGTGCATGTGTTCAATTCTGAGTGAAACTACTCTTCAAGATTAGAGCTATGGCTTGCTCTTTGGTGTAACCCACACACATCAACCAATGAACAATACATTAGTAATCTATCCAATAAAAACAAAGTCTCTACAAATACTTTGTCCTAAGAACTCTGTCTTGAGTGCAACTCTGCATGTTGATAGCTAAGTACATTAGATCTCTCAATATTCTTGAGGCCGAGACTCCATCATGGTTTGATGTGTCTGTTTAGTTATGAATGCAATGGATTTCTTACTCAATTGAAGCTCCCCCAAATGTCCAATCAACAAACCCATTGTTGCTTAGTTAAAAATACAATTGATTAAAAACACCCAAAGTATTATTTAAAATGGACAAGGTTGATACACCATCATAGCTCTATGGGTTATCAATTATGATTCTAGTGACCAGATACCAATGTTGTTTACACCATTAGTTTTATGTAGCACTCCCACAATTAAGAAACATATATATGTACATGTGTATTTCTTAGTATTATTAAGGAGTAGACTCAGCGCTAGTGTTGTTTATAAATGAAATATCAACTATAAATCTTTATTATAGAACTCCAAACTCTTGATAATGGCTCAAGAAAAATCACCCTTCTAGATAGAACTCGCTATAGTGACATTGTCCATAATCTCATGCTCTATCATGCATTGTGGTTGTCACTAGTAGACCATGAAAGTGAGAAGGGATGCACGTGGATGTTTGCAAACATCATTTTAGGGTTGAATCAGCATGCAAGTGCATTCTCATCATCTTGTTGGCAGTCAAATTAGTCTTACCATTGTCTTTACTTCACACAACAACTCTTAGAATTCAATTTGAATGGAAAACTCTATATTCACCTTTAACTTATGCCCATATATCTCATCCACTTAGCACAAGACAACCATCCACTCAACCAACAATAGGACAACCACTATTTTTACACCAATCAAAATATAGGCTTGAAGAGAGAGAGAGAGAGAGAGAGAGAGAGAGAGAGAGAGAGAGAGAGAGAGAGATGTGTGTACAACCTCAAGAAGGATTGATTTGCAACATATGGCTTCAACAAGGGTTGAATTATAGTGTATGGAATCACTTGGATCGATGACAACCCAAGGCCACTCTAGCACATCATATACGACCCATGCACAATCTTCAGAGAAGTTGGAATGGCTTGTGTGTAGTCATGGGCCACAAGCAAATAATTTTTTGTGCTTTCCCTCAATAGTCAATAAGATTGAAAAGTAGAATTACCAACCCCCTAAAATATTACAACAACTATCTAATGGAATTCATAGATCTCTAATCTCATAGTAAAATGAATGGTGGTGAATAGAGAGCTATTGTAAATATTTATTTTCTAAGGAAGAATGAAATTATGAAGTAAATTATATACAGAGCTACAACAAAGATTGGATTCTCCCGCCATTAAAATAACTAGGTAGCCATTGAAATATAGATTATTAATAGGAAACTGAATTTATGAGCAAAGTGATCATAAATACAATGGGGAATTCTTCATTTTAACCATGAATTAAACTATAGGCATCGCATTAAGAATATCCAAGAACATCAATAACTCATATAAAGTATTTTCTCCTTGCCAATCTTCATTGTCACCATTAAAACACTCAAAGCAACACATTAAACAAAAAAGAGAGAAGCATAATTGACACATAGAATTTGCACAATAGTAAAATCAAACACACAATAAACATGAAGATTTACCTTGGAAACCTAAATGGGAAAACTAACATTTGAATGGTTGCTCGGTTCTCATTTCAATTATATCTGGTTATAATGTAGCTCATGGCTTTCTGTGCATCCTCCCTCCTAGTCAACAAAATCAAAATCCTTTTGAGAGTGACATTACAAGAAGAAATCTGGAGGGAAAGGGTAATGATAAGGCCAACATGACTAACCTTTCATTTCCCATTCCTTAGTCTTTTCTCTCTTGTTTTCATTTTCTATTTTATTTAATTCTTGTTTTTCTCTCTTTTCTCTCATTTACTTTTACATTTGCATTGTCTTTAATATTTTATATAACCTCATTAATTCCAAAATTTCACTTAGGTGCTTAGTCTTTAAAACATTCACTTATTTAGATCCATTTTGGATCATACATTCCCATGAAAATATTTTTGGTCTCCAAAAGCTTAGAGGACCAATCTTGATCAATGTGTTTTCTATCTACTTCTCTAAAACATGGCTCCAACTCTATGATCTGGATTTTATGAGCATAATGAAATGAATATAGATTATTAAAAGATGCTTAACACAGAATAAGAAAGATATAGTAAAACTGATTTTCTATTCAATCAGGAAATAAGCTGAAATTGTAAAATGCAGTGGAAAATTAGCTTGTTGGAATGGTGGCAGCTTATCTCTGAGAAGAGATGTGACGGTTGTGCTCATTCACAAGAAGATGATTACAATGAGGCTTTGAAGGCCTTTTTACAATAAACAAAAATGTCAAAAACCATAGACATCCAAAAACCTAACCCTAGGAGATGAAGCGCTAAAAGTCATGTGCACCCCGTTTGGGTAAGTTAGTACATCAACTTCCCGGGGTCGTAACTTTTTCATACGATCTTCGTTTTAGGCGCATGATAGCCCATTGGAAAGGTCTATCTGAGGAATACACATTTTTCTACTATATATTAAAGGTCATTTCCTACTGTGGTGAGCCCTAAAAACATTGTTTAGGGCCTCAAAACGGCCCTGCAAGTCAGGAACCCGAAAACTAGGAAAAAAAAATGCCAAAGTTGGAATAGGTGGGAGGCCACCAACATCCATCTGGATCACTCTAGCTACTAGTAACAATTCTAACTATGGCTCTGGCTTTGGCTACTGGCTACAATTCCAACTCTATCTCTAGCTCTAGTTTTGGCTCCTAGTTCACTTGTCCCCACAATGTAGAAGTATTCTCACAGACTCTCATCTCTAAGCAATATTTAGATTCGAACTCTTTCATTAGAATTCATTCCAATATTCAGCATGTAAGTCTCTTACATTATAATACTTGGAGACAATCTATCTCTGTAGTTAATGAAACTAAGTCAAATTATGGTTTTCTTTTTTAGAGTGATCCTAACAAGTCCATCATTTTGCAATTCTACCAGAGGAATTGTGGCTTACTTCTTCTACTAGGACTAATTTCTTCCCATCATGGAAATACTTGTCCACTATGGCAAGTGCTTACCAACACTCTGTCCCTGAAAGAACATCGCTTGAATGACCTCCTTGGTGTTCAATCATAGCACCTTCTTCCACCCAAAGCATTCGTTGGATCCTACACCTGTATAGTTGTAGGTGACAATCATCATTAGGCTATAGCCTATAAAATGAGGCAATGCCTCAAGATTTGGACAACACAAGGATGAGGGATTATTATTGAACTCCCTACACCAATCTATGATACGTCTCCAAGAAGAGAAACTTCTTCCAAAATATTGCAAGTATAAATTGGTATGGGGCGACCTTGGTTGTTGGTATCAATTCACTATCCTCTTTGATGGTGATACAAACCTCTTGTGTTGCTATTGCTCCTTGGAAAACTTCTTCTCCTTGAGTTGGATATGCAATGTGTAACACCCCGGTTTTGACCCTCGAATTAGAAATGTATACTTGTATATACGATGAATGGCTGAGGGCCAAGCAATGTAATATGTAAAAATTGTGCATGTGAAGTAATAAAAATAAAATACACCATTGGTTGTAGATGGACAAGGAAAAAGTCATGAGGGGATATGATTCCATAAAAGGGGGCGGCTAAAGGGGGGTTTGAGAGGATTCCACATGCCTAGAATCTTATTCCACTTCCATAAATCATTATGTCATTAACTATTTACCCCCCTTGACTTATTAAAACCAATCATTGAATGCATCTAAGAGGTTGGTGGAAGAGTCATCTCACCTAGTTATTGAAGCATGGGATAAGTATACTCATGATGGGAATTGTATCATTGAATGGATGTAAGAGGTGGGTGAAATATTCATCTCACCTACTTAGGACAACATGGATTGAGTACAATCATTTTTGGGAATTGTGAGAGTCAAACATGCATGGGAGAAAAAAGGAAGGAAAATTCAAGTAGAGGGGAGATTTGATTTGTAAAGCATGAGGAAGAGCTAGGAATGAGGAGGAGAACTAGTCTATCATGCTAGTGAGGATTTTTCATGGAAAAATTACCCAAGGTAATGTAAAAGGGATGCTATGAGAACTCCATTTACAATTGGATTTCATAAATCCCCCATCTTGGAGATTCTTGTCCAGTCTGTGCTAGATCCCTGGAGGGGATGAGGATTTCAATCTGGGGGATTGGATATTAGTTCTTGAGTGTGATTTTTTTCAAATATATATAACCAATAAAAAGCCTCCATGTCCCATCCTTCTTCTGCATGAACACAACTATGCTCCTGAAAGGCGAGGAACTCAACCGAATGTGGCCCTTTTGGATGAAATCTTGAATCTAAAGTTTTATTTCTTCATTCTCTAGAACACAGAATCTATATAATGTTCCATTAGGTGAAGAACAAATGAGTATCAAATAAATTGGATGCTTGACCTAGTAGTGCAGAGGAATCCTTATAGGAAAAGTGAAGATATCGTTGTATTCTTCCACTCTTTTATCTACTTTCTTTTGTATTTAGAGAGACCCCATGCAAATGTCATCATGGTTGTAGTGATCTTCCATTCACTTTATAATTGAATCATGAAGAGGACCAATCTCCTAGTATGAGAGATTACCTTCCTATACTACTTCTCTAAGATTAAGGAAACTATGGTAGTTGAAACTATCTCCAGTACCATGTAGAGTTGAACTCCCAAAGTAACAATGATATTATGAGGCCTAGACTCATATAAATCATAAAATTTCCACATATAAGGTTTTCCTAAAATAAAATCACAAACATCAATTGGGCCAACATCACACAATACATCATCTTTGAAGGGCTTGATGCCATAGGGGCGCATGTGGCATTTTTTTACTAATGCATATATCTCATCCTTGGCTCAGCCAATCAATGGTGTATGGCTAGGGGTGTGGCATTGTTGTCAACTTCAATCTCACGATGACCTTTGTTTTGATCAATTATTTGGTCTATCGTTGTCAACAATGGATTATAGCAAAGTCCCCATCACCCACATCTATGACTGGAAGAGGTGTTCACCTTCCTTAGGCTCATCAAACTCCTTTGGCTCTTCAGGTGAGTGATGTGAGTAAAGAAAGATATAAAATTTAAAACATAAAGGTTTGCACATGAAATAATGAATGACTTAAAGAATAAAACATTATGTAGCCCTTATTTTTATTTTTTAATTAAAAAAATTATGTTTATAATAAGAATATCTACATATTGATTTTCTTTTTTAAATTGTAAGATTCAAAATTTTGATTCTCATGGAGCTTAGATCTAGAGTCAATTTTTAAACTTTTAACTCTTTGTTTGAGTCTAATTGATTAATTATATATTTTGTACTTCAAACTCTTTATATAGGTTTAATTACTGAATTATATATTTTTTAATTCAAACTCTTTGTTTGATTTTAACTAGCTAATTATATATTTGTATTTCAAATGCTAGATATTGATTTGTTTGCTTTACACCATTTAAGGAAAGATCACCTTCTTTCGAATATCTTGAAATTGAAAAAAAAATTCTTCTTTCGAATATATTGATTTTCTTTTTTAAATTGTAAGATTCAAAATTTTGATTCTCATGGAGCTTAGATCTAGAGTCAATTTTTAAACTTTTAACTCTTTGTTTGAGTCTAATTGATTAATTATATATTTTGTACTTCAAACTCTTTATATAGGTTTAATTACTGAATTATATATTTTTTAATTCAAACTCTTTGTTTGATTTTAACTAGCTAATTATATATTTGTATTTCAAATGCTAGATATTGATTTGTTTGCTTTACACTATTTAAGGAAAGATCACCTTCTTTCGAATATCTTGAAATTGAAAAAATTAGAGATTTTCATTTTCTCTTTTTTTTTTTTTTCTTCTTCTTGTTTCTATCCATTTAGTTGATTGAAGGATGTTGTACAATTTTCCAAAACCACCATTTGCACCACATCATCTATTTTGGTCAAATACATTGGTTTCTGCATTGGTTTGAAATATTCCAATCATGCCTCCTCTTGATCCTCCTAAGGGGTAACAATTATATGAGGAAACATGTCATCAAGGAGTTGACTTCTTCATTACTGATATATATTTATCAACATCACACCACCCAAAGGTGTGATAAGGTGTCTATCAAAGCTACATACTTCGGTGCCTCTACATCTTTCATTGGTGCCACACACTAGGGATTTAATATTTGGCCCTTATCATTTGGGTTTTTTATTCTTATATTTTTTGGACTAATAAAATTGTATTTGGAAAAACTTCCTTATAGTGTATCAATAAACAAATTCCGCACACAAGATTTGTGTTCTTGTAATCCAATTCTTACACCTCTTTAAAATCTTTGATAGAGTTTTGCATTATCATGTCAACAATTATAACCAAATAATATTTTAAAGTGATAGAAGAATTGTTTGTTTGAGGATTTAAATAGGAGTACAATGAAGGGACATGTCTTCTCTAAATAGGATGGTCTCCAATACTTGATAATTTCAAGTTGCTAGAGCTAGACTAACAAGGTAATTATGTTTTTCTTATTCAAACTAATGCCAAGGTTAGGGATAAGAGGTGGTCTCCAATCCTTAGTTGAGAATTTTAAGTTGTTAAAGCTAACTGACCAGTTAACCATATTTTTATTATTCAAACTAAACTAATGCCAAGGTTAGGGATAAGAGGTGGTCTCCAATCCTTAGTTGAGAATTTTAAGTTGTTAAAGCTAACTGACCAGTTAACCATATTTTTATTATTCAAACTAATGTCAATGTTAAAACTTTAGTCAAACTAGGAATAATATAATTTAATAACTAACCATATTTTTATTATTCAAACTAATGTCAATGTTAAAACTTTAGTCAAACTAGGAATAATATAATTTAATTCACTGGAAATGTACTGTGACTCAAAATAGTGATTAGTATTTGCAATGGTGTATACTTTTAACTACTACCTATTAAGGTAAAGGACGGAAATTGAGTGTTTTCACTTATGGTTGGTTTAGTCCTATTATGAAGGGAAAAGGAAATGATAAAATAGTATCCAAATGTCCTTACATGTGAAAGAATGGGGCCAACAGAAGACGGGGCTTGGAAATACTACGGATTTTTGGCTAAAAAGGCAAAAAATTATATGACAAGTCAAGTTATAATGAAAGGTAGGTTAGGAGAAAACAACTTCAACTGATTACCAACAACCATAAAGGAGAAATAAACATCTCATTTCACAAGGGAAAGTGGCATAGTCATTTCAATGATGTCCTTCAATGTCTCTTCTCAAACCTCCACAAACAAATTGGGCAAGTTGGTATAAAGGTGCAAATTGGGTATTCCTTTGTAAGAAGAGAAGAAATCCAATCCAAGATATAAAAACTCTCAATACCAATCCAAGACTATCAATCCCATGCGAAGGAGGTCTTTTTATAGAATTTTATGTCCTTCTAGGTTTTCCAGATGAGGAATAGGTCCACTTTTTAGAAGAAACTTGAGATATTCATGCTTTGGGCACACCAAAAATTATCAAAGTGGACTAAATAACCTATGGAGTGCTCCTTGATCAATTTGAACCAATTCAAAGAGGTGCATGTGGGTATTAGCCTCGTTCTAATACCTTGCACACAACATTCGAGATAAAGGTTGCACCCATTAACCAAATAAAGGAAAATAGCTAATATTTCCAAAATTTCTAGATAATTAAGATAGTCCATACAAAATAGACCATATAATAATGCACTCTATTGATAGGACTATGTGGTACATGAAAGAGTAAGTTGTGTGATAATATATGCCCCCTACTATATGAGGTTAGTAGAACATTGCACAACTAAAATACATCATGTTTTCCCTTCACCAAAATGGACTTTTGAGAGCCTATGGAGGAAGTCACTACTAGATAGTGGGCAAGAAAACTACTTGAAATCACAACAAAAGATAAGATAATCATCATTTCTTTCATGAATGGACCATCCCTAATATCATGTATGATTCAATTCAAGTATAATATATTAGTGGATCACATTGCAACAAAATGGAAAGGTCATGCCACAATACATGATATATATAAATGGATCCATGGCTCAAGCAAAAAGGGACCATGTTGAATCACATCAATATCTTAATTAAATCATGTATATATATACACTAACATCAATGGTATAATGCCACCAAAATAAATGCCACAAAACTGCAAAATACGAGGCCTCTAAGATGAAGGGACTCAAGTAAGTGTCCATAACTCAAATGTTGGCTAGAAAGAGCTCCAAATGAAGGTTTTGATTTTGGTTAAAAGGAACCCCAAATTTCCATGGTATTCAATGGAATATGGAACACAAAAACCATTGACTACATTTTCCCACATGAGATAATGAGATGAAGTCAAACATGAGATAAACCACCTAGTAATAAATTAATAATGAAAATCCATGCTAAATGAGAGGTAACCCACCGAAAATGAAAAATGGAAACTAAGGTATTGGTACGATTCCAACAATGTGGATAGATGATCCAAATTCAAACATTGAAAGGAACCATTCAAATAGGGACCAATGATGATAATCCACTACAAAATGTGAGAAGCTCCACCAATGAAGAAAATGGAACTCAAGGTACCAGGCCTCTAGATCAATCTCCCAAAGAAAATGTGGCATAATTGATAGAAGTAGATCTATTTGAGAAAGGTGAATGTTGAATTCTTTTAACCAACATGAGGTAGGGAGATCTCCTGAAGAAATAATGAATGACTAAGACATAGACTTGACTCAAGGGAACTGACCAAACATGGAAAGCGTGATGTAATTCATCCCTTGACATTGAAATATGGAGAACACTAACATGGGCAACATTCCACTTCAAAGGAAACCATGGGAAATAATGACTCAATCAAAGGTGTGAATTTGACATTCCTTTATAATGGCGAGTGAGTAATTCAGTTTTGATAGGGAAATTGGGCTTCGAAATAACTCAAATGAGACCATGATAACCAAGTGGAAGGACACAAGTAGGTAACTCTATATAGATGCTTCGATCAAGGGCGATCCCAATAACTACCCAAATAAGACTCACGGGGACTTAACAAATTGAGAAAAACTCCAACTCATTAATATTTCCTTAATTTTCCCCAATTTTTGTTTTCTATGATTTTTGGGGGATTTTTTTATTATTTAAAAAATGAAAAAAAATCAAAAAAGGAGGTAGGTTTTCACATTGAAAACAACTCAATTCTCAAGTGCGCAAAGACCATATGATGAAAACCAAGCAAAGTAAAAAATACACACAAATTATTGAATACCCAAACACATGCTCCCTCTAAAATGGTGATGGTTTGCATGTAGATAACACAACACGGACAAAAAGAAAAAAGTAGTAGATAGAAGCAAACAACAACAAAAAAACAATGTGCTACAACAAACATCCAAATGAAAGGGTAGGAGCCCTTATGAGAAAGGCCTAAGAAAGAAGAATGTGTTTCCCATGCAAACTAAATCTAAAAGGGCTCTTCAATCCTATGGAAAAAGAATCATGATGGGTGTCAAGTGGGAAAAAGGTTCTACTCTAAGGCTACCCATCATTAGAAGGATCATTCACCAAACATCTCCATCATAAGAAGGTCCATTCATCAAACATCTGCAAATATGAAAAAGCAAGTTGAGCTAATACATCAACATTTAACATCGTGGATCATATGGTAAATTTAGGTGGAAAAAAGATCAAACATCTGCAAATATGAAGAAGCAAGTTGAGCTAATACATCAACATTTAACATGGTGGATCATATGGTACATTTAACATGGTGGATCATATGGTAAATTTAGGTGGAAAAAAGATCAAATGCAATATTAGAGAGAGGAAGATCTTAATTTTATATATTAGTTTAATAATAAATATTATTAAATCAACCATAATTAAGAGAATGGTTCAAAGATACTAAAATATCTTGTTCAAAGCTATGCATCCATGAAAAATGGAAAAATCTTGTTAAATTCTCAACATTTTTTACTTCGATGAACACTTTATATAAATTATAAAAACCAATACACATTCTCTTCTTAAAATTAAAACTAGGTTTACAATGTTTTAGTTTAGATATCTATACGAATCTCATAAACATGTTGAACAATATAAACGAATTGTTTTTTATATGTACTTCCTATATGAATCTCATAACAAGTTGAACAATATAAACGAATTACTTTTTATATGTACTTCCTATTACTTAATAGAAACTTAAAAAATTCCATGTCATGTCATATAAAATGTTAGATATATGAATGAATATATCTATTGATATTTGAAGGCAGAAGTGTAATGAATGAATATATCTATTGATATTTGAAGGCAGAAGTGTAAAAGTGTAATGTTTCATATATATATATATATGGGGAGAGAAGTCTAATGAATGAATATATCTAAGGTGTTGTTATGGAACATTGGAAATCAACAATGGAGATGGGTTTGGTTGCTTTAGAAACAAAATGGGATCGTTTTTTAGAGCCCTGGATTATGTGGGTATTTGTTTTGTCAGATTTTCTGGATGAGTTAGTTTGGACATGGAATAATTCTTTGGGTCTCATCACAACAAAAAATGCCTAACATACCATAGCATCGAAATCTAGACTCGTAGTGACAAATGGTGGAACAACTCTTTATGGAAGTGGAACTTGGCTTTAAAGTTCAAACTCTTCACTTGTCTTTTGTTGGAGAACAGGATCCTCACATGGGAGAACTTGCAAAGAAGAGGGCGTCAGGGTTTGGGCATTTGTGTTCTCTGTCATTAATATTTTGAATCAACCCTTCACTTGATGATGCAATGCAGGTTTTCTCAACAGGTATGGACAGAGACGCTAGCAACACACAAGTTAAACTTTGGTTGGTATGGTTTGAATTTGCAAAATATTTTTAAAGATTGGTGTCTTAGGAATCCACTTTGGAACATGATGCCCTCCATTATTTGTTGACAAATCTAGTTGGAAAGAAACTCTGCATTATTTGAGAAAGGTCAGGCTTCCACAACCTCGGTGATCCATAGGATCATGGGTTGGTTAGGGAGAACAAAGGAGTTAAAGCAACCTTCTATTAAATCCAAAAACCCTCATTTGTTAAAAAAAGGAAGACCAGTAGGTTGGTTTGATGGGGCTGCACAAAGAGGAGGACATATTTGCGGAGCAGGGGGAGTTACCAGGGTAAACAACCATATAAAGTACAGGTGGATGTTGGACTGTGAACTTGGCAAAAACACCAGAGCAAAACTTTTGGGAGTGTGGGCATTGTTATCCTTGGCTATCCGCTTGCATATTTATGATCTTCAGGTCGTTGGTGACTCAAAGATTATAATAGAATGGTTGAATCGAAAATGTGACCTCCAAATCTTGGGTTTGGCATTTTGGAAAGATCGGATCAAGGATCTCATTCTGGAATTCTCGGTCTTAGATTTCTCACATACTTATAGAGATTTTAACCAAGGGGCAGATGAGCTATCCAAACAAGCTCTGGAACATCAAGAAGGAAGATTAACATATTTTCAGGTGGAGGATGGGCTTGTGGGTCCAAATTTGTTCCTAAATATTTATTGACGCATTTTTGTATTTTTTTCTCTATAGTTTTAGTTTTTTGTTGGTATTCAGATCTTAGGAGCGTTGTATTGTTTAGACCTTTATACTATGCTGGCAGTATTTAAAGTCCTATGCAGATAGATATGCTTGTGCCATTTTCGTCTGAGAGGAATTGCAATATATTGTTGATACTCCATTATACTTCCCTCTAGTCCGAACTTTGTTTTGAGATGACTGTAATCCCTGTGATGAAATATTATACTATAAAAAAACTTATATATATATATATATATATATATATATATATATATAAAACTCTTCTTTCAATTATAATTATAATTATATATAATTTTTTATTTTTTTTTAAAGAAATGTTATCTCTTGATTGTTTAGAAGCTTCCGTTCCAATAATCCCACTTATTAGGAAGAGGAGATTGTTTATTAAAAAAAATAACCTATAATAAATATGATTCTTTACGGTTTATAATTTTTAAAATTTGTGATTGTTTATTAAAAAAAAAAAACCTATAATAAATATGATTTATATGGTTTATAGTTTTTAAAATTAGTGATAATTTTATCTAATTTAATGGTTATGATAATTTTATTATTAAAATTATAATATTATATAACAAAATAGATGGTAGAGATTTATCATTATAATGTTTATTGTAAATTTGATAATATATTTTATTAATTTTTATTGTGATTTGATTGACGGTATCATATATGAATCCAAAAATAAAAACTAAAATAGTTAAATGTAAAATTTATGAGGTAATAAAATAGTTAAATGTAAAATTTATGAGGTACTAAGAGATTGACTCTACACCATGCATGGTTTATGATTAAGTTGACTTATTAGAATGTCAAAATAGAGATTCATTATATTTATTAATTTATTAAGATTTTATTCATGTTAATTATATATAAATAAATAAAAAACAATTAAAATTATATAGCATGATTTATGAGTGAGTTGACTTATTAAAAGATTAAAAATTGATGCAAATTTTGATTTTATTAATTTTATTATGATTTGATTGATTTTAATCATATATAAATTTAAAAATAAAACAATTAAATTTATCTCAAATGAGAGATTTATGAGAGATCAAAAGATTGACCCTAGGGCATATGTTTGGCAAGATGATGTAGGACCTCTCGTCCTAAAACCTTATGAATGCAATGTTATGCTATAAACTGCATTCCAAACCCCAAATTAGGGTGCCAACGATCCTCAGCTCTTTTAATTCAATAACTAACATGATTGAATCCATATGACCACGGTTTATTTACAGAGGCGCTAAAAGCCTGTCTTCATTCATCCTGAAGGATCTTCGCTTCCATCCATGTGATCGAGGACTATGACCTCGGCTTAATCCTATGAATGCTAATCCATGTTTTCCTTCAATCTACAACGTAGATCCGTCTTCCCCCAGATCCAATGGTTATGATGGATTGCGGAGCCACAACTAGCCTGAACTTTAACCTTCATCTCGATCTTCACAATGGAAGTTGCTTATTGGTAATGGAATCGACACAGACTGTTGATCTTCCTCCCGATGGAGATCTATGGTCCTGGTTGATTGCGGGATGTGAAGTAGCTCGCCCATTAATTCTCCCTTGGAATTCCGCAATCGCTCTCGTTTGTTGATCTGCCTTCAGCATGATCCGACAGTCACGACTTAATCAGTCATTGACCCGACAGTTCTCCTCTCTACCCCCAGATCTGACGGTTGTTGTTCATTGATTATCGATCTACTCCTTTCTTTCGATTGGATGGCTTGCCTCATTCCAGTCCATGATCTAACGGTCGTTATTCTTCACAAAGGATTCTCTCCTCTGCACAGATTCGATGGTTCAGATCTGTCTTTCCCAATCATCCGACGAATATTGTACTTTGACCTTCTGCGTACACTGTGAAGTGTTCTCCCTCCTAACCTAAGGTCACGAATTTGCTTGAATCTTCATCGAACGGCCCTTGTTTCTTTCGTCTCCCAAAGGGTTTTGATCCTTCCTCTCAGACTTGTTTACACAAAGATTTTACACATTCACCCAATGACAAAGATTTAAACATTCACCCAATGACAGACATAATATACAGAGGCTTCCAGAATACTGGAAACAAAGTATTTCCTTTTCAATTATATACATATGATTACACACAATTACACAGGCTCGTAGGCCCTCCTTTGTCTGGATTAAATCAACAGACTACAATCCTCATTATATTGGCCTAATTAACATTCCATTGGCCACCCCCAACCTCTTAGCCTGGTTATCATTCAATTGGCCACACTCAATACATGAAGGCTTACAATATTTGTACAAAAGGATTTTGCAACCATTTCTGGTTCAGATCCACAATCCACTCAACCATATCCTAAAGATCCTCTAGATCCATAAAATCCTCAACAAATCCTAATCTAGGATTCACAATCCCTATGAGATCTAATATCTCTTAAGATCTCTCAACCCTCATGTTCTTGTATATTCAAGAACATTTACATTTTAATCCTCACACACACATTACATTCCAAATTCCCAAAAGCATAGAAAAACACATTAAATCATGTTTATGGAACCTAAATGAAAGACCCCTTAGATCTCTGCCAAATGTACAAATCTGGAAGGTATGATGTGTTGGGTATGTGTTATATTCTTTGCATGTGTGTGTGTGGGCACGTTAGATATG
>JASDQU010012862.1:99012-111656 GCA_032191745.1 Picea mariana | reverse complement strand
CTATTTTCATTTTCTATTTTATTTAATTCTTTATTTTCTCTCTTTTCTCTCTTTTGTCTCATTTACTTTTACATTTGCATTGTCTTTAATATTTTACATAACCTCATTAATTTCCAAATTACACCTAGGTACTAAGTCTTATAACCATCCTCTTGTTTTAGATCCATTTTGGATCGCACCTCCCCATTGAGAGGCCTTTTGGTCTCCAAAATCTTAGAGGGTTGATCTGGATCGATGTGCCTTTTGTCTACTTCTCTAGAACATGGCTCTAACTCTAGCTACTAGCTACGATTCTAACTTTGGCTCTAACTTTAGATCTCGCCTCTAGCTACTGGCTCTGAATATGGATATGGCTCTTTCTTATGGCTCGCTTATTCCTACAATTCATAATTATATTCATCGAGTCTCACTTTTGAGCAATCTTTAGATTCAAACTCTTTCATCATAATTCATTCCCATCTTCAATGTGCAAGTCTCTTGCATTCTTAGACTTGGAGACAATTTGTCTCAGTAGTTAATGAAGTTAAGTCAAATTCTCTTTTTCTTGTTTAGTGTGATCCTAGTAAGTTATTCCATCACATAGAAATTCCACAAGAGGATGTGTGGACACCTTCTTATGCTAGGACCAATTGATTTCCATCATGGAAACAATTATTTGCTACTAAATGTGCTTACCGACACTCTATCCTTGCAACAATTTCACTTGAATGACCTCCATGGTGTGCAATCATAACACCTTCTTCTTCCCAAAGAATTTGGTGAATCTTTCACCTATGTGGTTGTAGGTGGCAATAATTTATAGGCTACACTATTGAGGATGAGGAAATGCTTGAATATTTGGATGGTACAAGGATGAGGGATTGTCATTGCGCTCCCTACACCAATATTTGATAAATCTCCAAGAAGGGAAACTACTTCTAAAACATTTTAGGTAGTAATTGGAATGGAGTGACCTTGGTTGTTGGCATGAAACCATTATCCTCTTCGATGGTGATACAGACCTTCTGTGTTGTTATTTCTCCTTGGATAACTTTTACTCCTTGAGTTGGAGATGCAATGAGTTATGTATCTCTATTAGGATTCACTTTCCACACTCTTCTCTTGGTTCTGTGGTTCCTAGGGTGAAGCTCCAAATGAAGTCACCAACACTTTTCATCCCAATGCCCACTTAACTTGTAGTGGTGGAAAAATTTGTTGGTGTTATTGTATGAACTACTTGATATAATCATTTTCTCCCCTTGCCTTTGAGTTCACTATTGGTTTAGGGAAGTCTTCTATCCATTCCCCCTTTGAAAACAATCTAGCTTGTGGAATGTGGCTTGCTTCTCCCAACAAGATGTCTCCCAATGGCCTTTCTTCCCTCAAAATGAACATACCTCTGAGTACCAACAACTATAAATGGTATGACCGTTCTTCCTGTAGTAGTGACAATTGAGAAATATCATGTTTGATGTAGGCCTCTTGTCCTTCTTCTTCTTATTTCCCTATCTAATTTGCTTGCCACCTCTTGTAAGTTCTCAGGTGTCAACTGAGTCTTTGCACTTTCTTCATTACTACACTTCTACAAAGGACCACAAGAAGGATGGAGTGGTAGTGTGTTGCCACCTTCATTTTCTACTTCTCTTTCTTATGGTGAGCATGATAATTCTATCATGTCCTTTACCTTCACAAATGTGGTCTTGTTGTTCATCGCCCTTTCCTTTCAGCGATCAAAACCTAAGCCTTCTTTCTTAGCCCTTAGTTCAACTACAATAGGGCTTAGGATTCCTTGTCTTCTCTTGCTTATCCCTTGTGCATTGTAGCCCATCTACATTAGTATATTGTATAACTAATTCCTTTGGTATTCTTTTCAAATTCACTAAAAGGTTCTTGAGAAATGTCTAAGAAATGTGAGCTTACTAGATTTGTCTCAACCATGGTGTTGGCTTCAATAGTGGCGATGGAAGGTGGCTTTGCTTCTCTATGCTATTGGACATCTTCTAGTAGCTTTTATAATGCTTCTTTCTTCTCCATGAACTCTTGTTGCAACTGAGTCATCATTTGAGTGAGCCTATCCTCTTTCTAGCTATCCAATTGAATGGCATTCCCTCCCAATTGTACTATCTAATCTCTACTCTTATCCCAATCTACCCTAACCATAGTGAGGGAGTCTTCCTTTTCATAAAATTGGTTCTTTAGCAATGGAGGTAGTCTTGTTAAGGTCTCAAGGTTCTTATCCATCTTTTCCATCCTTTGGTTATACATATGGGCCTTCTTCTTCAAGTGCCTATTCTCTTCTTGAAGTTGAGCATTGATGGCCTAGTGGTCTTCTAACCTTTTTTTGTTTGCTTTACCCATATTGAGACTAATTTCTCTTCAAAGTTTTGTCAGTTGCGTCATGGTCAAGGATTCAAATACTATAATACCAATATTATTCATAAACGATGGACTTATATCCCACTTGCTACACCAACATGGATACTATGTGGAATTAACTTTATGATCTTTGTTTCTCTAACTTATGCAAATATATTTGTTCTTTTAATGGTTTCAAGGCCTTTGTTCGCATTTTAGTATTGAGTGAAACTACTCTTCAAGATTAGAGGTATGGCCTAGTCTCTAGTGTAACCCACATACATAAACCAACAAATAGTACAATTGTAATCACGCCAATAAGAACCAATACTCTACAAATACTCTATTACTAAGAACTTTGTGTTCAATGCAAATCATTTGCATGTTGATATCCAACTACATTAGATCTCTCAATATTCTTGAGGATGAGACTCCAACATGTTTTGGTGCATGTGTTCAATTATGAGTGAAACTACTCTTCAAGATTAGAGCTATGGTTTTCTCTTTGGTGTAACCCACACACATCAACCAATGAACAATACATTAGTAACCTATCCAATAAAAACAAAGTCTCTACAAATACTTTGTCCTAAGAACTCTGTATTGAGTGCAACTCTGCATGTTGATAGCTAAGTACATTAGATCTCTCAATATTCTTGAGGCCGAGACTCCATCATGGTTTGATGTGTCTGTTTAGTTATGAATGCAATGGATTGCTTACTGAATTGAAGCTCCCCCAAATGTCAAATCAACAAACCCATTGTTGCTTAGTTAAAAATACAATCGATTAAAAACACCCAAAGTATTATTTAAAATGGACAAGGTTGATACACCATCATAGCTCTATGTGTTATCAATTATGATTCTAGTGACTAGATACCAATGTTGTTTACACCATTAGTTTTATGTAGCACTCCCACAATTAAGAAACATATATATGTACATGTGTATTTCCTAGTATTATTAAGGAGTAGACTCAACACTAGTGTTGTTTATAAATGAAATATCAACTATAAATCTTTATTATAGAACTCCAAACTCTTGATAATGGCTCAAGAAAAATCACCCTTCTAGATAGAACTCACTATAGTGACATTGGCCATAATCTCATGCTCTATCATGCATTGTGGTTGTCACTAGTAGACCATGAATGTGAGAAGGGATGCATGTGGATGTTTGCAAACATCATTTTAGGTTTGAATCAGCATGCAAGTGCATTCTCATCATCTCATTGGCAGTCAAAATAGTCTTACCATTGTCTTTACTTCACACAACAACTCCTAGAATTCAATTTGAATGGAAAACTCTATATTCACCTTTAACTTATTCCCATATATCTCATCCACTTAGCTCAAGACAACCATCCACTCAACCAACAATAGGACAACCACTATTTTTACACCAATCAAAATATAGGCTTGAAGAGAGAGAGAGAGAGAGAGAGAGAGAGAGAGAGAGAGAGAGAGAGATGTGTACAACCTCAAGAAGGATTGATTTGCAATATATGGCTTCAACAAGGGTTGAATTATAGTGTATGGCATCACTTGGATCGATGACAACCCAAGGCCACTCTAGCACATCATATATGACCCATGCACAATCTTCAGAGAAGTTGGAATGGCTTGTGTGAAATCATGGGCCACAAGCAAATAACTTTTTGTGCTTTCCCTCAATAGTCAATAAGATTGAAAAGTAGAATTGCCAACCCCCTAAAAGATTGCAACAACTATCTAATGGAATTCATAGATCTCTAATCTCATAGTAAAATGAATGGTGGTGAATAGAGAGCTATTGTAAATATTTATTTTCTAAGGAAGAATGAAATTATGAAGTAAATATACAGAGCTACAACAAAGATTGGATTCTCCCACCATTAAAATAACTAGGTATCCATTGAAATATAGATTATTAATAGGAAATTGAATTTATGAGCAAAGCGATCATAAATACAATGGGGAATTCCTCATTTTAACCATGAATTCAACTATAGGCATCGTATTAAGAATATCCAAGAACATCATTAACTCATATAAAGTATTTTCTCCTTGCCAATCTTAATTGTCACCATTAAAACACTCAAAACAACACATTAAACAAAAATGAGAGAAGCATAATTGACACATAGAATTTGCCAATAGTAAAATCAAACACACAATAAACATGAATATTTACCTTGGAAACCTAAATGGGAAAACCGACATTTGAATGGTTGCTCGGTTCTCATTTCAACTATATCTGGTTATAATGTAGCTCATGGCTTTTTGTGCATCCTCCCTCCTAGTCAACAAAATCAAAATCCTTTTGAGAGTGAAATTACAAGAAGAAATATGGAGGGAAAGGGTAATGATAAGGCCAACATGACTGACCTTTCATTTCCCATTCCTTAGTCTTTTCTCTCTTGTTTTCATTTTCTATTTTATTTAATTCTTGTTTTTCTCTCTTTTCTCTCATTTACTTTTACATTTGCATTGTCTTTAATATTTTATATAACCTCATTAATTCCAAAATTTCACTTAGGTACTTAGTCTTTAAAACATTCACTTATTTAGATCGATTTTGGATCACACATCCCCATGAAAATATTTTTGGTCTCCAAAATCTTAGAGGACCAATCTTGATCAATGTGTTTTCTATCTACTTCTCTAGAACATGGCTCCAACTCTATGATCCGGATTTTATGAGCAGAACGAAATGAATATAGATTATTAAAATATGCTTAACATAGAATAACAAAGATATAGTAAAACTAATTTTCTATTCAATAAGGAAATAAGCTAAAATTGTAAAATGCAGCGGAAAACAAGCTTGTTGGAATGGTGGCAGCTTATCTCTGCGAAGAGATGTGACGACTGTGCTCATTCGTAAGAAGATGATTACAATGAGGATTTGAAGGCCTTTTTACAATAAACAAGAATGTCAAAAACCATAGACATCCAAAAACCTAACCCTAGGAGATGAAGCACCAAAAGTCATGTGTGCCCCGTTTGGGTAAGTTAGTACATCAACTTCCCGGGGCCATAAATTTTGCATATGATCTTCGTTTTAGGCGCACGATAGCCCATTGGAAAGTTCTATCTGAGGAATACACATTTTTCTACTATATATTAAAGGTCATTTCCAACTTTGGTGAGCCCTAAAAACGTTGTTTAGGGCCTCAAAAAGGCCCCGCAAGTCAGGAACCCGAAAATTAGGAAAAAAACTGCCAAACTGGAAAACTGCCAAAGTTGGAATAGGTGGGAGGCCACCAACATCCATCTGGATAACTCTAGCTATTAGTAACAATTCTAACTATGGCTCTGGCTTTGGCTACTGGCTACAATTCCAAATCTATCTCTAGCTCTAGTTTTGGCTCCTAGCTCACTTGTTCCCATAATGTAGAAGTATTCTCATAGACTCTCATCTCTAAGCAATATTTAGATTCGAACTCTTTCATTAGAATTCATTCCAATATTCGG
Source organism: Picea mariana (assembly GCA_032191745.1). Lineage (NCBI taxonomy): Eukaryota > Viridiplantae > Streptophyta > Pinopsida > Pinales > Pinaceae > Picea > Picea mariana. The sequence continues at coordinate 105,867 of JASDQU010012862.1, read as the reverse complement.
CGTGTAAGTCTCTTACATTATAATACTTGGAGACAATCTATCTCTGTAGTTAATGAAACTAAGTCAAATTATGGTTTTCTTTTTTAGAGTGATCCATCATTTTGCAATTCTACCAAAGGAATTGTGGCTTACTTCTTCTACTAGGACCAATTTCTTCCCATCATGGAAATAATTGTCCACTATTGCAAGTGCTTACCAACACTCTGTCCCTGAAACAACATCGCTTGAATGACCTCCTTGGTGTTCAATCATAGCACCTTCTTCCACCCAAAGCATTCATTGGATCCTACACCTGTATAGTTGTAGGTGAAAATCATCATTAGGCTATAGCCTGTAAAATGAGGCAATGCCTCAAGATTTGGACAACACAAGGATGTGGGATTATTATTGAACTCCATGCACCAATCTATGATACATCTCCAAGAAGAGAAAATTCTTCCAAAATATTGCAAGTAGCAATTGGTATGGGGCGACCTTGGTTGTTGGTATCAATTCACTATCCTCTTTGATGGTGATACAAACCTCTTGTGTTTCTATCGCTCCTTGGAAAACTTCTTCTCCTTGAGTTGGATATGCAATGTGTAACACCCCGGTTTTGACCCTCGAATTAGAAATGTATACTTGTATATATGATGAATGGCTGAGGGCCAAGCAATGTAATATGTAAAAATTGTGCATGGGAAGTAATAAAAATAAAATACACCATTGGTTGTAGATGGACAAGGACAAAGTCATGAGGGGATATGATTCCATAAAAGGGGGCGGCTAAAGGGGGGTTTGAGGGGATTCCACATGCCTAGAATCTTATCCCACTTCCATAAATCATTATGTCATTAACTATTTACCCCCCTTGACTTATTAAAACCAATCATTGAATGCATATAAGAGGTTGGTGGAAGAGTCATCTCACCTAGTTATTGAAGCATGGGATAAGTATACTCATGATGGGAATTGTATCATTGAATGGATGTAAGAGGTGGGTGAAATATTCATCTCACCTACTTAGGACAACATGGGCTGAGTACAATCATTTTTGGGAATTGTGAGAGTCAAACATGCATGGGAGAAAAAGGGAAGGAAAATTCAAGTAGAGGGGAGATTTGATTTGTAAAGCTTGAGGAAGAGCTAGGAATGAGGGGGAGAACTATGCTATCATGCTAGTGAGGATTTTTCATGGAAAGATTACCCAAGGTAATGTAAAAGGGATGCTATGAGAACTCCATTTACAATTGGATTTCATAAATCCCCCATCTTGGAGATTCTTGGCTAGTCTGTGCTAGATCCCTGGAGGGGATGAGGATTTCAATCTATGGGATTGGATATTAGTTCCTGACTGTGATTTTTTTCAAATATATATAACCAATAAAAAACCTCCATGTCCCATCCTTCTTCTGCATGAACACAACTGTGCTCCTGAAAGGCGAGGAACTCAGCCGAATGTGGCCCTTTTGGATGAAATCTTGAATATAAAGTTTTATTTCTTCATTCTCTAGAAGATAGAATCTATATAATGTTCCATTAGGTGAAGAACAAATGAGTATCAAATAAATTGGATGCTTGACCTAGTAGTGCAGAGGAATCCATATAGGAAAAGTGAAGATATCGTTGTATTCTTCCACTCTTTTATCTACTTGCTTTTGTATTTAGAGAGACCCCATGCAAATGTCGTCATGGTTGTAGTGATCTTCCATTCACTTTATAATTGAATCATGAAGAGGACCGATCTCCTAGTATGAGAGATTACCTTCCTATACTACTTCTCTAAGATCAAGGAAACTATGGTAGTTGAAACTACCTCCAATACCATGTAGAGTTGAACTCCCAAAGTAACAATGATATTATGAGGCCTAGACTCATATAAATCATGAAATTTCCACATATAAGGTTTTCCTAAAATAAAATCACAAACATCAATTGGACCAACATCACACAATACATCATCTTTGAAGGGCTTGATGCCATAGGGGCGCATGTGGCATTTTTTTACTAATACATATATCTCATCCTTGGCTTAGCCAACTGATGGTGTATGGCTAGGGGTGTGGCATTGTTGTCAACTTCAATGTCACAATGACCTTTGTTTTGATCAATTATTTGGGCTATCGTTGTCAACAATGGATTATAGCAAAGTCCCCATCACCCACATCTAAGATTGAAAGAGGTGTTCACCTTTCTTAGGCTCATCAAACTCCTTTGGCTCTTCAAGTGAGTGATGTGAGTAAAGAAAGATATAAAATTTTAAACATAAAGGTTTGCACATGAAATAATGAATGACTTAAAGAATAAAACATTATGTAACCCTTATTTTTATTTTTTAATTAAAAAAATTATGTTCATAATAAGAAGATCTACATATTGATTTTCTTTTTTAAATTGTAAGATTCAAAATTTTGATTCTCATGGAGCTTAGATCTAAGTCAATTTTTAAACTTTTAACTCTTTGTTTGAGTCTAATTGATTAATTATATATTTTGTACTTCAAACTTTTCATATAGGTTTAATTAATGAATTATATATTTTTTAATTCAAACTCTTTGTTTGATTTTAACTAGCTAATTATATATTTGTATTTCAAATGTTAGATATTGATTTGTTTGCTTTAAATCATTTAAGGAAAGTTTGATTTTAACTAGCTAATTATATATTTGTATTTCAAATGCTAGATATTGATTTGTTTGCTTTACACCATTTAAGGAAAGATCACCTTCTTTCGAATATCTTGAAATTGAAAAAATTGGAGATTTTCATTTTCTCCTCTTTTTTTTTTTTTTCTTTCTTCTTGTTTCTATCCATTTAGTTGATTGAAGAATGTTGTACAATTCTCTAAAACCACCATTTGCACCACATCATCTAGTTTGGTCAAATACATTGGTTTCTGCATTGGTTTGAAATATTCCAAACATGCCTCCTCTTGATCCTCTTAAGGGGTAACAATTATATGAGGAAACATGTCATCAAGGGGTTGACTTCTTCATTACTGATATATATATATATGTCATCACACCACCCGAAGGTGTGATAAGGTGTCTATCAAAGCTACATACTTCGGTGCCTCTACATGCTTCATTAGTGCCACACACTAGGGATTCAATATTTGGCCCTTACCATTTGGTTTTTTTATTCTTATATTTTTTGGACTAATAAAATTGTATTTGGAAAAACTTCCTTATAGTGTATCAATAAACAAATTCCGCACACAAGATTTGTGTTCTTGTAATCCAATTCTTACACCTCTTTAAAATCTTTGATAGAGTTTTGCATTATCATGTCAACAATTATAACCAAATAATATTTTAAAGTGATAGAAGAATTGTTTGTTTGAGAATTTAAATAGGAGTACATTGAAGGGACATGTCTTCTCTAAATAGGATGGTCTCCATTACTTGATAATTTCAAGGTTTTACAGCTAAACTAACAAGATAACTATGTTTTTCTTATTCAAAGTAATGCCAAGGTTAGGGATAAGAGGTGGTCTCCAATCCTTAGTTGAGAATTTTAAGTTGTTAAAGCTAACTGATCAGTTAATCATATTTTTATCATTCAAACTAATGTCAATGTTAAAACTTTAGTCAAACTAGGAATAATATAATTTAATAATTAACCATATTTTTATTATTCAAACTAATCTCAATGTTAAAACTTTAGTCAAACTAGAAATAATATAATTTAATTCACTGGAAATGTACTGTGAGTCAAAATAGTGATTAGTATTTGCAATGGTGTATACTTTTAACTACTACCTATTAAGGTAAAGGACGGAAATTGAGTGTTTTCACTTATGGTTGGTTTAGGCCTATTATGAAGGGAAAAGGAAATGATAAAATAGTATCCAAATGTCCTTACATGTGAAAGAATGGGGCCAACAGAAGATGGGGCTTGGAAATACTACGGATTTTTGGCTAAAAAGGCAAAAAATTATATGACAAGTCAAGTTATAATGAAAAGTAGGTTAGGAGAAAACAACTTCAACTGATTACCAACAACCATAAAGGAGAAATAAACATCTCATTTCACAAGGGAAAGTGGCATAGTCATTTCAATGATGTCCTTCAATGTCTCTTCTCAAACCTTCACAAACAAATTGGGCAAGTTGGTATAAAGGTGCAAATTGGGTATTCCTTTGTAAGAAGAGAAGAAATCCAATCCAAGATATAAAAACTCTCAATACCAATCCAAGACTATCAATCCCATGCGAAGGAGGCCTTTTTATAGGATTTTATATCCTTCTAGGTTTTCTACATGAGGAATAGGTCCACTTTTTAGAAGAAACTTGAGATATTCATGCTTTGGGCACACCAAAAATTATCAAAGTGGACTAAATAAACTATGGAGTGCTCCTTGATCAATTTGAACCAATTCAAAGAGGTGCATGTGGGTATTAGCCTCGTTCTAATACCTTGCGCACAACATTCGAGATAAAGGTTGCACCCATTCACCAAATAAAGGAAAATAGCTAATATTTCCAAAATTCATAGATAATTAAGATAGTCCATACAAAATAGACCATATAATAATGCACTCTATTGATAGGACTATGTGGTACATGAAAGAGTAAGTTGTGTGATAATATATGCCCCCTACTGTATGAGGTTAGTAGAACATTGCACAACTAAAATACATCATGTTTTTCCTTCACCAAAATGGACTTTTGAGAGCCTATGGAGGAAGTCACTACTAGATAGTGGGCAAGAAAACTACTTGAAATCACAACAAAAGATAAGATAATCATCGTTTCTTTCATGAATGGACCATCCCTGATATCATGTATGATTCAATTCAGGTATAATATATTAGTGGATCACATTGCAACAAAATGGAAAGGTCATGCCACAATACATGATATATATAAATGGATCCATGGCTCAAGCAAAAAGGGACAATGTTGAATCACATCAATATCTTAATTAAATCATGTATATATATACACTAACATCAATGGTATAATGCCACCAAAATAAATGCCACAAAACTGCAAAATACGAGGCCTCTAAGATGAAGGGACTCAAGTAAGTGTCCATAACTCAAATGTTGGCTAGAAAGAGCTCCAAATGAAGGTTTTGATTTTGGCTAAAAGGAACCCCAAATTTCCATGGTATTCAATGGAATATGGAACACAAAAACCATTGAGTACATTTTCCCACATGAGATAATGAGATCAAGTCAAACATGAGATAAACCACCTAGTAATAAATTAATAATGAAAATCCATGCTAAATGAGAGGTAACCCACCGAAAATGAAAAATGGAAACTAAGGTATTGGTATGATTCCAACAATGTGGATAGATGATCCAAATTCAAACATTGAAAGGAACCATTCAAATAGGGACCAATGATGATAATCCACTACAAAATGTGAGAAACTCCACCATTGAAGAAAATGGAACTCAAGGTACCAGGCCTCTATATCAATCTCCCAAAGAAAATGTGGCATAATTGATAGAAGTAGATCTGTTTGAGAAAGGTGAATGTTGAATTCCTTTAACCAACATGAGGTAGGGAGATCTCCTGAAGAAATAATGAATGACTAAGACATAGACTTGACTCAAGGGAACTGACCAAACATGGAAAGGGTGATGTAAGTCATCCCTTGACATTGAAATATGGAGAACACTAACATGGGCAACATTCCACTTCAAAGGAAACCATGGGAAAGAATGACTCAATCAAAGGTGTGAATTTGACATTCCTTTATAATGGCGAGTGAGTAATTCAGTTTTGATAGGGAAATTGGGCTTCGAAATAACTCAAATGAGACCATGATAACCAAGTGGAAGGACAAAAGTAGGTAACTCTATGTAGATGCTTCAATCAAGGGCGATCCCAATAACTACTCAAATAAGACTCATGGGGACTTAACAAATTGAGAAAAACTCCAAATCATTAATATTTCCTTAATTTTCCCCAATTTTTGTTTTCTATGATTTTTGGGGGATTTTTTTTTATTTAAAAAATGAAAAAAATCAAAAAAGGAGGTAGGTTTTCACATTGAAAACAACTCAATTCTCAAGTGCGCAAATACCATATGATGAAAACCAAGCAAAGTAAAAAATACACACAAATTATTGAATACCCAAACACATGCTCCCTCTAAAATGGTGATGGTTTGCATTTAGATAACACAACACAGACAAAAAGAAAAAAGTAGTAGATAGAAGCAAACGACAAAAAAAAACAATGTGCTACAACAAACATCCAAATGAAAATCCAAATGAAAGGGTAGGATCCCTTATGAGAAAGGCCCAAGAAAGAAGAATATGTTTCACATGCAAACTAAATCTAAAAGGGCTCTTCAATCCTATGGAAAAAGAATCATGATGGGTGTCAAGTGGGAAAAAGGTTCTACTCTAAGGCTACCCATCATAAGAAGGATCATTCACCAAACATCTCCATCATAAGAAGGTTCATTCATCAAACATCTCAAATATGAAGAAGCAAGTTGAGCTAATACATCAACATTTAACATCGTGGATCATATGACACAATTAACATGGTGGATCATATGGTAAATTTAGGTGGAAAAAAGATCAAACATCTGCAAATATGAAGAAGCAAGTTGAACTAATACATCAACATTTAACATGGTGGATCATATGGTACATTTAACATGGTGGATCATATGGTAAATTTAGGTGGAAAAAAGATCAAATGCAATATTAGAGAGAGGAAGATCTTAATAATTTTATATATTAGTATAATAATAAATATTATTAAATCAACCATAATTAAGAGAATGGTTCAAAGATACTAAAATATCTTGTTCAAAGCTCTGCCTTCCATGAAAAATGGAAAAATCTTGTTAAATTCTCAACATTTTTTACTTCGATGAACACTTTATATAAATTATAAAAACCAAT
>JASDQU010012862.1:22699-33599 GCA_032191745.1 Picea mariana | reverse complement strand
TATTCAAAACCTGTAAGAATTATCTGGAGCCAAACAACTTCACAAGTAGCATTGGTCAAGGCTTTATACTCAAATTCTATTGACGGAAATGACACAATTGGTTGTTTCTTTCTACTCCATGATACAACCCTCGATCCTATATGAAATGCATAGCCTAAGGTAGATATTATATCATTAGAATTTCTTGCCCAATCTAAATCAGAAATACATGTCAGTTCAACATCAAATTCATCAGTATGCATAATACCAAAATTTATTGTTCCTTTTAAGTATCGAAGGACTTTATTTGCATCTTTCCAGTGGCTCTCAAAAGGATTATCCATGAGCTAACTAAGGATGTCGACTGAGTATGCAATGTTTGGTTTGATAGTGGTGAGGTATCTCAAATTTCCCATCAACTGACGATATTGTAACATCCTGCTCTTCCGCACACTGTGCAAAATTATTCTTTGAGGACATTTGCTTGCAAGTGATCAAGATTATTATAATATTGATCGTTGATTATGATTATGAGGCATTATGGATATGATTATATGTTATTTTGCTGTATTGACTTAGACAGGTGTTATTGACTCCGTTCTCCTAAGTGTGTAGGATTTGGACCTCGAGGATGCACAGGCATCGATGAAACCCTTGGACTCTGGATCGAGTCAGGGAGTGGACTATTGGGGTTTTATTGTTGTATATATGACATATGTGCATATGATCAGATGTTATGCTTATGGATTTTATTTCTGACATGATTCGTTGATGATGCAGGCTGATGATATCTTGCTGACCAAACTCGCATGTGGAGTAGAGGGATCATGCACGATAACCAGAGACGTTGAGGGGGAGGTGTGGGCAACAACCTTGCCAAAACTTACTAGCACTCTCATCCTGGCTTGAACTGTAGGTTAACGATTACCTAGTTCGAGAAAACCCACGATGTCGTGAGGGTAGACTGTGACAGTCACTCACGATGATTCTAATGGGCACATAATAAGGTAGGGGCCTTATTCCTTAGAGTCTCTTAGTATCCCACAAGATCACCTGGTGAAGTTTTGACTGTAGGGGTTTTTTATGTCTACCAAGTCAGTCAAGAGGCGAGTAGCACCCTTGGAGTGCGTAGTGCATCTTGAAGGGCACGTCGCGAAAGGAAAACAGAACGAGGCAAGTGCCACCCTTGGATCATGTAGTGCATCCTGAAGGGAACGTCATGTAAGGAAAACAAAAAGAGGTTAGTGGCACCCTTGGATCATGTAATGCGTCTTGAAGGGCACACCGCACAAGAAAAACATAAAGAGGTGAGTGGCACCCTTGGAGCACGTAGTGTTTCATGAAAGGCACGTCGCGTTTCTTTTAACTTGTAAGTGAATAAACATGGATGGCCTTAGAACGAAGGATGTGATAAGAAAGATTTAAAAGCAATTTCCCAAATAAAAATGTCGTCGAGCTTAGGAAAATAAAATTTAGGTCTAAGTGACACTTGTAGTAAAATAATAATAATAATAAAAATAATAACAATAACAATAACAATAATAATCATCATTAAACATGTGACGAGAAGGGGTTAAGAAACTCGATTAATTTATTAAAATCAAATTCCTTTGAGGGATTAAAATTTTAAAAGGGAATTGATTGTTTTTCTACTTATGCTAATTAAAATTTATTAATTAAAAGGGAAGAGGATAAAATGGTAATTTTCTACACTTGCTAATTTGATTTTTAGATAAAATAGGAAAAGAGGGAAACTTAAAAAGAATTGGGAAACTAAGGGGAAAATGAGGAAACATAAAGAAAAAGGGAAACATAAGGAAAAACCAGAATGACAAACTTATTAACGAATCTTGAAATTAAGAACTTTCTAATTTGAACTCAACTAAGAATTTAGTAACGACGTAAGTCATTAAAATGTGTAAGAGAATATGGGGACACCTAGGAGCGATTCTAGGAATTCTTTTAGGTGGGTGAGAGAAATATGAGTAATTAAATAATTAGTGAAATTAATTTCTAGTGCAACTAAGGGATGGGTGACATGTGTATGGGGGAGGTTGTTTCTGAATTAAATTATTGAAAAAGAAATTAAATGGGAATTTAGGAAAGAAATCACTTAGAAACTCTATATAAAGGAGGAAGGAGGATGAGTATGGATGGTTGTTGGATGTGTAAATTTACACTGTAGAATTTTTTACTTGACTGACTTATCTTGTGGGGGTTTGGATACCCAGCTTAGAGATGAGTGGTAGCTCGGACTTGCGAGGCGAGCTAGGAGCCAGTTGTTCTTTGGTTAGTGTTTGTGTACCATTTGTGGCTCGGGGGTCTAAGGGGGAAGAAAAGTACCCCTAGCTTTGGCTAGGAGGTACCAGTGGAGTCACAATAGTCGGCAAGTGGTAGTGGGATGGAGCGCACAAGACAATGACTTGGAGCGGTGAACATAGACTAAGGTATGGATGCTTTTATTTTGAATGGTAGATTACTATGGATCTTATGCTTCCATTTATGTACTTTTATGGTGTGAAGAAAACTATTTTAATTAGCATTTTTTTGACATCGATTGTATTGTTTCTAGTTTATCTGTGGTTGTCAGTAAATGATATTGCTTTTCGCCCAATAACTATAGTCTTATCGTTATTGCTATTTTACACCTCAACAAGTTTAATATTTAGACAGAAATCCCACTTTTATTAATTATGGAATTATCATTTAACAAGACATACCTTCATCTTGAGTTAAGAACATTTGGATGTACCTCGATCAGAATGGCACTGAGCCCTTCGACTATAATTTTCAAGTCTAGATTATTCAGTAGAACATTTCTGTAACAATTTACTTGTACATAGTATTTTGGAGGTGAAGGTTAAAAAAAAAAAACATTAAATGGTTTGCTTATTTAGTTTTAGAATTTTCCATCTCAATATTAAATAATTATACACAACTTCATACACATCACTTATTTAATTAATTATAGAAGGCATGCAGATTACACTAAATTACCTATTAATTTGACTATTGGAATTTATGAGATTACATATTTAATTATTTATATGAAACCCGTATATGTCCTTCACTTGGGGTTGAAATTCGTGGTTACTTTTATTACGGGTTGTTTTACTTAAGTATATATTTTAATTTCAAGGGTATATTTGATGAATTGTTGCATGTTAAAGGTATTTTCTTATGGGTAAATGGAGTTAGGTAGATGGATTCAACTCCTAAGTGTAGCACCTTGGATAGGATGTCCTATAGTCAGTTAAAGGTCAATTTATTTTTACTCTATTTGAGGGAAGCAGTTTGCATTGAATGTAATAATTGGATTCTCGAGGGATTACCTCATCGATGGATAATCACACCCTTCAATTGTTACGTTTCCAATAGAATTTTTGTGCGAAGGATTTATTATGATGTATGTTTGTGTTGGTATCCAGTTTTTCCTTACACCACATTGACTTGCTGATCAGGTGTTAGGGGCACAGTGTTCTTGTATGTTGACAGTCAGTTTGGTCTCCTAACGCTTGGGATCCTTCTTGGGTTGCTTGTCTAGATGTGTATGTTGCGCCAGAGTTACCGTCACGTCTATCTCCTTGTGATTTCATGATTCCTAACGAGGGGATCATTTCATGTACCGATAAATAGAGTCAATGATAACCTACATGAATTTGTGCTTCTCGATATGGGCATTGTTCATCATAATTATGTTGTCCCTTTCCTTGTAGGCGTTGTCTTCTTTATATCAGGCACGTAGTCATTGTTTATATCACGTATGTTTCGTCTAGTTTCTTGATGTGCTAGCGTCTGAGTCATTGTTGTTTTTGTTTCTTGATCTGCATGTGTTCATCATCAGGTTGTGTGGTTCAACTGTTTTCATCGTTGCCTTCCTACCTAAAAACAAAAAAAAACACTTTTCAAACTTGTAACGAGATAGGGTTGTTACATATGGTATCAGAGCAGGTTCAACCTTGGGACTGTGGATTGCCATAATTTCCACTGTAGTAAACCCGTGAGTATTAACCCTTGTTAAAAACCTTAACGTGTCCATGCGGTGATCACGTTTACAGGATGCCATGGAGGTTCGCAACATGGTGTCGTCGAAGGAGGTGTGATGACTCTAAAAGTTCTTGCACCCTTATCATCGAACCCCCAAGGGAAAGAACAGGTCCTTGGGATGGATTCGCTTGTTCTAAGGGATGATGATGGTCTAACAAGGCCCTTCCAGGTAATGTCAAAGGGCATTGATTCACCATCGATACTGAATTGAGGCCAGGGCACCTACACCCCTGCGGGTTCACAACATGCCCTAGTGAGTATTGTTAACATCCACCGATAACTCAAGAGAGTTGAGTTCTCGAGTCCACGACTGTTGTGGGAGGTTGTGCCATTGAGGCACAGTTGTAGAGAAAGACATTGTGCTTCACACTTCGCGATTACAAACTCTAGAATGAAGGTCTACATGGTGGTATTTCAACCAAAGGGGGGGGCGTTATTCTATGGTGGAAAACGCTACTGCCACATTTGAAGATGGCCATCGATGACGTGTCATGGGAATTATTTGAGGAACGGTTCCAGGAGAGGTATCTTTCTAAGGAATTTGTTGAGCGTCAACTCAATGAGTTCGATGCCTTGCGATAAGGAAGTCGCACGGTGCTCGAGTACGAGGCCCTTTTTGGAGCTGCTTCGGTATGATCTGCATCAAATTACCTAGAAACTTAGGGTCAAGAAACTCAATTTTCTCCTTGTTGTTAGAATTTAGCTTCTACTTTCGGTACCAGGAATACTGGACCGAAGAAAGTGTGTTAGATTGTGGGGAGCCACATTACCATCATTATTGCCCAGAGGAAAGGGTCAGAGAATTTGGATCAGTTGGACCCACTACCATAGGATTTTTGGGCAAGGCCCATTGGATTCATGCAGCAGTTAATAACTGCCAAGCAAAGCACGAGTCGACTATGATCGAGACATCAGGTATCGTCACTGACCAGACCCTTAGTATTTGATATATCCCAGTGCTACCAAGAGTTTCATTTATGGAGAAGTGCTAAAAAAGATTAAGGTAAAGGTAGTCAAACATGATGAGTTTAGCTTCGTAGAGATGGATTCGGGAGCCAAACAGAAGGTTGGAGGAAATGTTACTAGTTGTATCGTCAACCTATAAGAGTTTGTCACCAAGGCCAACTTGTATGTAACGATCTTAGGATATTATTACGTTGTGATCGGTATGGACTAGTTGGAATCGCATGAGGCGATACTCAATTGTAAGATGAAACAGTCGAGCTTGGTCGATGATGAGGGATGGAGATGAGTGATTGTAGGTCGGAAACATGGAGTTTCCCTCAGGTTTATCTCTTCCTTGCAGTTATGGAATATCATGCGCAATGGATGTAAGCTTTATGTGATCATTGCGTTAAACGAGAAGGGAGTAGCAGAAGGTCTAGAACACCTTCCCGTGGTGAGAGAGATTGTGGACGTCTTCCCAAAGGAGTTACTTAGGATTCCACTATTGAGGGAATTGGAGTTTACCATAGACCTAAAGCCGTGGACTGAACCAATAGTGAGAACTCCTTATTGTATGTCAACCCTAGAGTTACAGGAATTGATATTGCAACAGAAGGAGTTGTTGGACCTGGGACTTATACATTCGAGTGTGTCACCATGGAGTGCACCTATTATTTTCATATGAAGGAAGGATGGGTCATGGAGAATCTACATCGACTGTCATCAATTGAATAAGGAAATGATAAAGAATCAATATATGTTGCCGATAATTGATGATCTGTTCGATCAGATGAAGGATGTGATGGTGTTTTCAATGATCTATTTGAAATCAGGGTATCACAAGTTGCAGATCAAGGAGGATGACATCGCTAAGACCATTTTTAAGACGATCTTGGGAAATTATGATTTTACTATTTTACCATTTCGACTGAAAAACTCCCTAGGGGTATTTATGAGTTTAATGAACGGGGTGTTCCATGAGTACTTGGACAAGGCCGTCCAAGTATTCACTGATGATATTTTGATTTACTCTCGAACGACGGAGGTGCATGAAGTGATCCCGATTTATGTATGAACACAATGAAATATAGAAATACACATAAAAGTAGAGATGCAGTGGAAATAAGACTTCATTTCATTAATAACAAATGAATGAAATATGCTTACAGACAGAATGGAAATAAACTAGTTAGGGTGTTGGTAGCTTATCTCTGAGAAGAGATGTGGTTGCTACTCGCATCCGGTTGAAGATGATTACAATGAGGCTCTAGAGTCCTTTTTACAATAGATGAGAATGCCAAAAGTCATATACATACAAAAACCTAACCCTAGGAGATGAAGCACCAAAAGTCATGTGGGTCCCGTTTGGGTAAGTTAGTACATCAACTTCTTGGGGTCGTAACTTTTTTATACGATCTCCGTTTTAAGCGTGTGATAGCTCGTTGGAGAGGTATCATCAAGGAGATTCATTTTGGGGGCTCAATCATTCCTTTGTCTATATTTGAGAACCTTGATCTAAAAAAACCTTCATTTAGGCCCTCAAAATGGCCCCGAAAATTAAAACCTGCTAAAAATAGTAAATTGCCAAAATTGCCAAAAAAATATTTTGAGCTAGTCGGAAAAGGTGGGTGGCCATCGATATCCACCTGGATCACGAAGAGAACTCATGCTTGGTACTATAGTGCCTGTAAGAGTGAAAATTATATGGGAATTTGTCCAAATGATCATTTTATCAATTGAAGATTCACTACTTAGGGCATGTCATCTCTGACGAAGTTATCACCATGGATCTAGCAAAGGTCAAGGATATTATGGAAACGCCTATGTTGATGAATGTCCAGAAGTATGTATCTTCATGGTTTTAGTAGGATACTATTGACGATTCGTCGAGGGATTTTCGAAGATAGCAAATCCGATCATGTAATTACAGAAGAAGAACAAGAAGTTTGTTTGGACCAAGAAATGCGTGGAGGCATTTTGGAGGCTCAAGGATATTTTGACAACAACACCAATACTAAAGGTCCCTGACATGGACATGGACTTCTTGGTGTGCACTGATGCATCCAAGGAAGGCTTTGGCATAGTATTGATGCAAGACAATCGGGTGATTGCTTACATTTCAAGGAAGTTGAAAAGTCATGGGGAGGACTATCTGACGCATAATTGGAGTTGTTACCAATTTTTTATGCCTCGAAGTTTTGGAGAAACTACCTTGTTGGATGAAAATTTAAACTAAAGATGGACCACTATGGGCTATAGAACATCTTTATGCAAAGTGACCTGAACGTGCGACAACGACATTGGTCGAAATTTCTTAGAGAATACAATTTTGAGATTTATTACATAAAAGGAACAGTGAACCAAGTGAAGATGCATTGAGTTAGAGACCTTGCATATTTTTGGTGATGCCTCTTTGAATAATCTACGTGAAAATATTATAACTTTACAGTGCGACGAGGATTGCTACAAAGAGGTCAAGGATTTTATTGGACAAAACCATGATGGTACCACAATTTGAAGGATTTACGTTGGACGACGATGGATTGTTGAGATTTAAAAATCATATTTAGGTACCACCAAACAACGACCTGAGGAGCTTTATCCTAAAAGAGGCCCATAGAGAACTATACTTGGCTCACCCGAGAGTTGCGAAAATGAGAGAAAACCTTAAACCATTATTCTTATGGAAGGGAATGAAGGCAGACATAGTCAACTACATGGCTATATGTATAGAATGTCAGCAAGTAAAGGTTGAGAATAGACACCCAATAGGATTATTACAGCCACATGTTATTCCAGAATCAAAATGGGAGGTCCTTTCGATGGATTTCATTGTTGTATTTCCACTGACARCAAGGAGACAAGACTCAATTTTGTGGTAGTCGACGCTCTCACCAAGAGTGATCATTTTATTCATGTGYGCATGACATATCAGGAACATGACATAGCTAGAGTTTTCATCAGTGATATTGTGAGGTTGCATGGCATGACTAAGAGGATTATATCTGATCGAGGATTGGTGTTTCCTGGACGATTTTGGACTAGTTTCAAAGAGGTCTTGGGAACCCAACTTAACTATAGTATTACGTATCACCTAGAGACAGACGGGTATACCAAAAGAAAAAACCAAAGCTTGGAAGACATGTTGCACATGTACATGATGGACCAACATAAGCGTTGGGAATAATTCTTGCCACTGGTAGAATTTGCATATAAAAATAGTTACCAAAGAACCATTAGGATGGGACCCTACGAGTTTCTTAATGGGTGATCATGTTGGACTCCTTTGATTTGGGATCATATTGAGGATAGGTTTCTAGTGGGACTGGAAGCAATCCAAGAAATGGAAGATTAAAATAAAACCATAGGACAAAGGATCAAGGAAGCACAGGATCGACATAAAAGTTATGTCAATGCGTGTCATATTTACTGTAGTTACGATGTGGTGATCGAGTGTTCCTGCGTATGAAACCACATTCAAGCTCAATCAAGTTTGGAAAATGGGTTAAACTATCTCCTAGGTTCATGGAATCCTACGATATTGTGGAAACGAGAATCCCATGGCCTATTGACTAGCCTTTCCTATTTTTTTGAGGCGTACGCATGATGTCTTTCACGTCTCTGTTTGAGACATTATGATTAGTAATCCTACACATGTTTTTACTTGATCACCTTGCAGGTTTCGGATGAGGGTGCGCTCATGGCTGAGCTGATTCTCATCCTGGATCATTGCAATTGACAGCTGCAGCGTCAAATAGTAGATCAGGTCAAGGTCAATTGGGACAACTATAGTTCCCACTCGGCGATTGGGATGATGAATATGATATGCGCTATCATTTTATTTTTTTGTTTGATAGAGAGACTTATGATACTGTGATACACGTTATTTCAGAACTTTTATACTATGAAACTTCTGGAAAATTTTTAGACCAAGAGTGGGTGTATGTAACATACCACTCTTGTGCACACTACACGAACTTATTCTTTGAGGATACTTGCTTTCAAGTGATCCAGATTATTATACTATTGGTCGTTGGTTATGATTATGAGGCATTATGGATGTGATTATATGTTATTTTTATTTATTGACTTAGATAGGTGTTATTGACTCGGTTCTCCTGAGTATGTAGGATTTGGACCTCGAGGATGCAGAGGCGTCGATGAAACCCTTAGACTTTGAATCAAGTCATGGAGTGGACTATTAGGGTTTTATTGTTTTATATATGACATATGTGCATCTGATTAGATGTTATGATTATGGATTTTATTTTTCACATGATTCGTTGATCATACGGACTAATGATATCTTGCCGACCAGACTCACATGTGGAGCAGAGGGGTCACGCATGATAACCAAATATGTTGAGGGAGAGGTGTCTACAACAGCCCTGTTGCATGCTACTAGCACTCCCGTCGTGGCTCAAGCTGTAGGTTAATGATTACCTAGTTCAAGAAGCCCCATGATGTCGTGAGGGAAGACTGCGATAGTCACTCACAATGATTCTAAGTGGCATGCAATAAGGAAAGGGCCTTATTCATTAGAGGCCCTTAGTCTCCCACAAGATCACCTTGCAGAGTTTTGACTCCAGGAATTTTTTATGTCTACCAAGTCAGTCAAGAGGCGAGTAGCACGCTTGGAGCACGTAGTGCGTCCTGAAGGGCACATCGCACAAGGAAAACATAAATAGGTGAGTGGTACCCTTGGATCACGTAGTGCGTCTTGAAGGGAATGTCGCGCAAGGAAATGAAAAAGAGGTGAGTGGAACCCTTGGAGCACGTAGTGCGTCCTGAAGGACACATGGCGCAAGGAAAACATAATGAGGTGAGTGGCACCCTTGGAGCACCTAGTGCATCCTGAAGGGAACGTTGCCTTTTTTTAACTTCTAAGTGAATAAAACTATATGGCCTTAGAACAAAGGATGTGATAAGAAATATTTAAAAACAATTACCGTAATAAAAATGTCACCCAATATAGCAAAACAAAATCTAGGTCTATGTGATACTTGTGGTAAAATAATAATAATAGTAATAATAATAATAATCATTAAACATGAGACGAGAAGGAGGTAAGAAACTCAATTAATTTATTAAAGTCAAATTACTTTGAGGGATTAAAATTTTAAAAGGGAATTGATTGTTTTTCTACTTATGCTAATTAAAATCTATTAATTAAAAGGGAAGAGGGGAAAAAGTTAATTTTCTACACTTTATTATTTGAGTTGTAGATTAAAAGGGAAAAGAGGGAAACTTAAAAAGAATTGGGAAACTAAGGGAAAAAGGGGGAAACATAAAGAAAAAGGGAAACATAAGGAAAAAAAAGAATGACTAACTTAGTAAGGAATCTTTCCATTAAGAACTTTCTAATTTGAACTCAACTAGAAATTTAGTAACAATATAAGTCATTAAAATTTGTAAGAGAATATGGGGACACCTAGGAGCGATTCTAGGAACGCTTTTAGGTGGGTGAGAGAAATAGGAGTAACTAAATAATTAATGAAATTAATTTCTTGTGAAACTAAGGGGATGGGTGACATTTGTAAAGGGGAGATTATTTCTAAATTAAATTATTGAAAAATAAATTAAATAGGAATTTGGGAAAGAAATCACTTAGAAAATCTATTTAAAGGAGGGAGGAGCAGGAGTATGGATGGCTACTGATGTGTAACATTATACTGTACAATTTTTTACTTCATTGACTTATCTTGTTAGGGTTTGGATACCCAGCTCGAAGATGAGTGCTAGCTTGGCCTTGCAAGGCAAGCTGGGAGCTAGTTGTTCTTTGGTTAGTGTGCATGGACCCTTTGTGGCTAGGGGGGATAAGGGGGGAGAAGAGTACCCCTAGCGTTGGCTGGGAGGTACCACTAAAGTCACAACAATCGAAAAGCGGGAGTAGAATGATGTGTGCATGACAACGACTTAGAGAGATCGA
>JASDQU010012861.1:88029-105963 GCA_032191745.1 Picea mariana | reverse complement strand
GAATGGTTGTTACCCTCCCCACCTAGGTTCAATTCCTTGTAAGTGACATGTGATGCCCTTAAATGGGTCTATATGATGCTCTTGTTGTTGAGCCCCCAATATTTCGAAAATGCTCGACCTCCCCATGTTCTCTCGTGGATTTCAGGGGAGGTTTTTCGTGGACGTAGCAAGTGTCAGTCTTCGGTGTTTTAAACCACATGTAAAAAATAATGTTTCAACGAAGTGCCTGAGATTTAAATTAAGAATTTCAAAGTGTTCATATAATAAGGTTACAAAAAATAGTTGAGCTCAATGATATGGAAAAGAGTTCAAGAAAAATTGAAAGAAAAAAAAAATCAAATGAATAAAATATTGGATTTACAAAATCAAAACTAAAATCCTTGATTTAAAATAAATACATTACAATGTAATTTGCAATATCATGCCAACAAGCTGAATAAATGGGAAGACCAGTAACAAGAACTAGATAAATAATTTAATATTTAAAGAGAACAATTTTTAACTTGCAAGTCCATGATTGAATGTCACTTCTAGAGGAAGTTGCAATCCAATGTTACCACACACTACAACAGGATGGGAAAAAAACAAGTAGCTCGATAGGGAAAAGGATAAATATAGACAAGGATTTATCAATAAAGAGCAATGAAATTACTAATTTAAAAAATCAAAATCAAACCTTACAAAAGTCAAATGTGAAGAAAATGGGAAAAGTCGCATTCAAAGGTAGAAGCACAATTTCTCAAGAATGCATCATCTACAAATTGACTAAATTGTAAAATCATTGTCACTATTGAAGAAATTTTGTCAATCAATAACTATATAAAGTATCCACAATATTAATGCACAACTTGTGATGAGAATCACGTCTTGAACCTACTTCTACAATCAAAGAGAATGCTCATGATGAGACTTTTCATCATCCTAATCACAAAAGTCATAGTTCTACTACCACACTTTATCAACATTCAAAGAGACATGAATTTGAATACATGCTAACAAATTGAAGTTTGACTTTGAAGCACCACCAACAAAGACATGATAGCTTCATAGTGAGATAAGTTTTTGTTCAAGAGCATTATTAGCAAACACGCTGACTAGGTTACCATGTGGACAAGAGATGTGGTACAAAGAGTAATTGTCTATCTATTTAGCCAAGTTAATTAACCATATAAGTGTTGTAATCACAAAAAACACATTCATGTTTAGCTCAATTCTTATAACAATAGCTATGTGCAAATATTCCCCAAGTTTGATCTACCACCACCTTTGTGAGGTCAAGCAGGTGCATAGAGTTCCAATGTTATTAGACACATTAGCAACACAATAACCAAATGAGATTACTACCTAAAGTTTGCTAAATGGTTGCTACCAAAAAACATTAGCAACACTTGAGGGTGTCGCAAAAAAGTTACATGAATATTTAAAAGAAAAGATAATAGAATGGTGTCCAAACTATAAAAGGATTAAAAAATAATGAGATGGTATCAAAACCAAAACCTCTATCATATATTGTTTCGAACAACGTGCTTGAGATTTACAATGAGGATTTAAAAGTATTCACGTGATAAGGTTACAAAATAGTTGAGCTCAATGATATGAAAAAGAGTTTCAAGAAAAATTGAAACTTTTTCAAATGAATAAAATATTAAATCGACAAAATTAGAACCGAAATCCTCAATTTGAAATGAATACATTACAATGTAATTTGCAACATCGTGCTAACAAGGTGAAGGGCAAGGACAAATAATTAGGTAAACATTTTAATCTTTAAAGAAAACAACCATTAACTTGCAAGTCAAGGATTAAGTACCAATTCTACATGAAGTTGCAATATAATGTTACCATAAATAAACTACAACATGATGGGCAAAAACCATGCAGTTCAAGAGGAAAAATGAAGAAATGTAAACAAGGTTTTATGAATAAAGGGTAATGAAATCACTTGTTTAAAAAACAAAATCAAACCTTACAAAGACAAATGTTAAGAAAATGGGAAATGTTTCACACAAAGGTAGAAGCACAATTTGTCAACAAGGCATCATCTACAAAATTAACTAAATCGCAAAATCAGTGTCACTATAAAGAAAAAAATTCGATCTATAATTCTGTAAAAGTATCCCTTAGAAGATATTAATGCGCAACTTGTGATGGGTGTCTCATGTCTTGAACCTAATTCTACAATCAAAGAGAACTCTGAAGATGAAATTTTTCATCATCATAATCATGGAAGTCATAGTTATAGTAGCACTCTTTATCAACATTCAGCGAGACATCATTTTGCATACTTGCTAACAAACTGAAGTTTGACTTTGAAGCGTCATCAACAAAGGCATACAGGTCTTCTTAATGAGATCAGTTTTGTTCAAGAGCCTTTTGTTCAAGAGCCTTACTGGCAAATAGCTCCAATTAAGATTGCCCTTGGTTGGATCAATGTGTTTATAATGCATCAATGCGATTTTGAGCTTCGACAATTTTTCCTTCTTGTGTCGTTGTATGCATTGATGTCTTAACATGACCACAGTGGGTGACTTGTAATACAACTAATGATATAAATATTTATTTTGTCAATTGGGTCTAGCCTAGGTGGTTGAGAGGAGTGTTATCCTCCCCACCAGGATTCAATTCCTGCAAGCGACATGTTGATTTCTTAACAAGTATATTGTTGTAACAGTTTTGAGCCATGTTGTTTACCTGACTTGTGGCCTAAAGAATCTAGGGTTTAACCAATGTACCGTCCTCAAAATGAGGACAAGCGCTGGAGAGTTCTCCTTCGGACATGTACCCTCAAAAAAATACTAATAATATAAATAAATATTTATTTTGTAACATGTATAAACTAAAAAATAATGATGTATTGAGAAACCACAGCTATCCCTTGGTGTACTTCCATACTTCCACTGTATAAAAGAACAGTTTTTTTCAGCATTATCTTATTATTTTTTAGGTGATTTTTGTGATTGTCCCATACATAATTCTGTGAAGAGTTTGTATTAACTAGGACAAGGTATAACTATGTCGTATATTCAAAGTTTGAAAAGAGTAGGAAAATAATTGTCGTTATTGAAATATAACTTATTAGAAAAAATATGGCGAAGGGGTTCTTATACTTCTATCTTGTATAATATTTATGAAAATCCATTACGTGACCACATAAAACTATAGGTAATTATATATCGCCTTGTAGACTACAAGTTGACATTTATTTAATTGGAAAGATGACTACGCAGAGACTTCTGCAAAGAGGGATTGGCATGTTTTGTTTCAATGGTTAACAATCGATATGTTTTATTTCAAATTGAGCCAATCCACCTTTACCAACTTCTTTATGCCGTTGTCAATTTCGTAATATAATGAAAAAACGCTTGTCTTCTCTTTTCTGGAGCATGCTTTACTAGAGAAATTTCATATCATGACATACTTGAAGATACAAGTTTCATAGGAGAGAATTTCTGTCCTTGACTTGTTAGTGACCAAGAACTACTCGTCCAACAAAGAAATCCATGATCCTGTAGTGACCAGCGTATGTTACAGACTAAAGGTAATTCAGTGGGGATCAAATTCTCCCTTTATCTGGCCATCAACGTGTTTTCTTTCTTTTAGAAAGGAAACCTGAGGATTTCCTGCCATACTTGAAGATACATGTTTCCTAGGAGAGCATTACTGTCCTTGAGTTGCTGACCAAGAACTTTTCGTCCGATAAAGAAAACCATGATCCTGTAGTGACCAGCGTATGCCTATAGACTCAAGGTAATTCAGTGGGGATCAAATTCTCCCTTTATCTAGCCATCAACATGTTTTCTTTCTTTTAGAAAGGAGACACGACCATGGCCTATGATTTATAATGTTGGTAGCACCAATATCTATTAGTTCCTCGTTGGCTTGGCCATTGAATGGTTCAGTAGTGTAGCTTATCGTAGGCCCGGCGTGGAGGTGACTCTAAATGAAGCGTAGAAGTCTATAATGCCATCATTTATTTTACAATATAATGGATACTTAATCTATATAAATGTTTGTATATTATGCAGTAATGTTTTATTCGTGCAATATTTTATATGAATATAATACCTAAGGTTTATGTATTTGATGGGTCATTTTTTAAGTTGAAGGTCAAATCAAAATCTTTAAAAAAATCATTATCTAAAACTAGTGAAAACATACATACAGCTGTCAATCTTTAATCCTAGTTTGGAGAGCAATCCCTAGCAATTATACCAATTAACTTTATCAAATGATGCATTGCACAAAAATAAATGAATCTGTTTTGTCAGTCATTTGTTCAATTTGTATATAAATCTCCACTAAAATGGTTTGCGTCACTCAAAACGCGTAGGATGAAAATTTGTTTACGTGGTTACAAATCAGAGGAATCATTCATAACTAACAGAACCAACCTGAGAATACAAACTTTCCTTTCAAGTAATGAATTGAAAATCGGCTAGAACACAATGCACGGGAAAAGATTGACCATCTAATAGATTCATGGTATATTATTGCAGTAGAGAAATTAACTTTTATGGTAAAGTGGTACATGTTTTCCTGTACCTTAAGTAGGTAATGAACTTTTTTCTATATAAAGCTCTCCAATCACATGGTACATACATACTCATGTGAGCACAAATATGTAACAATCGGTTGGGATGCCTTCACCTGAGCAGAAAGATATAACAATTAGTTGAGATGCCTTCATCTGAGCAGAAATATGTAACAATCAGTTGGAATGCCTCCATGATGTTGGTGAACAGATAACCTCTTGATTCCAAGTCAAAATTGACATTGATAAAAGCCTAGGCAGTGTAGCTTACGATGCCATAAGGCTTGCATGTTTGGGTCAGTTCATAAAGATCTGAAAAATAGTTTACTGAAGGACGTACAAATAAGGACTCAAGTAATCATCATTCAACCTTTGGTATATACAAGCCTAAGTCCTTAAATCCACCCTGTTGGTAGGCACACATTGGTTGGAGCTCCTCCATTGTGTCAATGTCTTTGTAACCCCCTACTTCTCGCAATGATTGCCAACCACGCCGTACTAATAAGTCGTGAAAATCATCTTCACAATATAAAGTCTTCTCCTCAGGTTCCACTGTTGGTCGACCAGACCCATCGAAATAACAAATCTTCACTGTCAAACCTGCAATAGTGAAATCAATGGCATCAAATATTAATGAACATTCTGCTTGTATGGTAACTATCAACAAAGTATACTGATTCCAACCAAATAACAGGAATAACAGAAAGATATAGAAGCAAACCTGGATCAATATGCAGATTGTAAGTTCTGAGAGGCATGTCACGATCAAAGCAACGGACAATGCCATCCTCATCTTCTAGCCAGAATGCTCGTTTCGTTCTCAATCCAAACACACTCCTGATGGCATCCTTAATAGCTTCTGCCGAACCATCAATACCTATTCTTCGGGTTACATCACCCTGTTTTACAACAATAACCCTCCCTGCAGGTACACTGCGATCTATTCCTGCATTCCACTGAGGTAAACCTGAGTATGCAGTAACCAAAATTGTCAGTATGTTCTTACATTTCAGTTCTTAATAAGACGATCACAAAGATATAAGAAAGTGCAAGCTAACTCACCATTGGCACTAGTATCCCTCCAACTCCATGGACTCATCCCATTTGTCAATGGCGACTCATGTGACAACAAAGACGTTGTTTGGCTGTCATTATCCAACCTTTGGTCGATATTTAGAGCAGGCCTGTCAAAGTCTGACACCAACAAAAACTGTCAATTGTCCTCATTTCTAACTAGTAACAGCTTTATATAATTTAAACAACTTGAAAACCGAGTAATATCTTGAATGTGTAACCTAAGATTATAAAATCTATTTGATAATCGTATGGGAAACCTGAAATTGTAGTCAAAGAAAACGACCTCGATTTCTCTATATTTACATATTGTAAACTTATTTTTAAGACTCAAAATTTTCTGCCAATACCCACGGTTTTAAGTCTGAATTATGCAAATCTTATCTTCTGTATGATCTACCTCAAACAGATTATATATCAAGTGGCATAGATGAGATAACAGAATGGAAGAGCAAGAAAACTGGAAGCAAAGAAAAGCACTGGTTAGCACTCCTGCAACAAAGAAACTTCTCGGGAGATGATATTAGTGTACCATAAAAGCATAAATGAAGAAATATAACTGTGAAGGCTTAATATCTCTGATGGTTATTAATTATCTATGCTGTCCTGCAGGAACATATAATGATACCAACATGTCCTAACAACAGGCTAGAGAGGGTATTTGTTCCTAGACAAAGTGACACGTAAACCATACCAATCTATTAATACAGAATCATATCTTTCTATTGTTGAACCACGTCTGATAAGGATTATATTTATTTGCATTTATATTAAATTAAGTAATATATTGTAAGCTTAGAATTATGACGGTAATTCTGGTTAATAGCATAAAGCCTCACTGTGAAGAAATTTGAATAGTTGCATGGCATTTTTCCTATTTAAAGACATCTTCACAATTACTTGACAGCATTGAATCTCAGTTTGAAGCTTTTGGCAAGATTCCGATAAGTTGTCCTTTCTGCTACAGTAATCTTTGTGTTCTCTACTTACTGTTTTTGTTAATCAGATCATGTAATTCACCTTCAATCAAATATACCATCTCGACGACCTCTTGATTGGATACTTCGGTTCATTTTTGCCATATATAAGTCATTCTTCTTGGTGTTCTACATCCTCCTGGGCACTTGCCTTATTGTTTTCATTCTGCTCATTCCAATATTTCGGTGTGTTCTTGTATGTGCATTAGCCCATATTGGGGAATGTTTATGACTTAAATGTTAGGTGAGAGGAGACTGAGCTAACAGAAGGAAGCAGATCCAATGGAAAATTTTCAAATTTCTATTTTACAAGAGATCCAAGGAGATTCCAAGCAACATGCACTCAGGTATTCCTTCAAGAACAAAGCATATATTAGTTGGTCATGTAGCATATTCCTTGGATCAACCAAATCAAGAAAAAAATGCAAAATGTCTTCTATTCATCTAGCTTAAAAATAATTTGGGTACATATTGTCCCACTAAAATCGAACTAGCTAACGAAGATATATTGATACCAGTACTTTAAGGAATTCTGGCTACAAGAACAAAATCCCTTCAGTTGAAACTTGAATCAAATCGCCGACTACTTGATCAGACAAAGAAACATGTCTAACAAAGAAGCTTCGTTAGAAAATCAGTCATTTTGAGCACATCAACTTCTAGCTGCGCTGCATTATACACCCAACAATGCAAAGATAAAGCGTTTATGAATAGTAGTGACCTTAGACTTGATGAGTTCAACCTGTCAAGAGGACAGTGGTGGACACTTCAGGAGGGTTTGCTCTGTGTAATAAGGGTAGTAACCCATGAGGGCCACTAGCTTTCGTGGGTGCAGGTGTGGAGTCGAATGCATCATGTATAAAATATGTAAAAAGATAAACTTTTAACCAATAGAACTAAATTTTATCTAGAACAGAAACTTAAACACAAAAGAACGGGTTTCATTGATTAATAATATTATAGGATCACGAGAGTAGTGAATTTAAAATTTTATATTAGATTCTACTTTCAAAATCAAAATGTTCAAGCATTTACATACAAAAAAAGCTCAATGGCATTTGCTCATTAGTCATAACTTATAAATCAATAATGCCAATACTAGATGGTAGAGTCTTTTGTTGCTTCTGCATGATCTACAGCTTCTAGATACTCAGTCGAGATGATCTCCAAGTACTTGTTGCTCTCATGCGCTAGCTCATCTGCTAGTGATGAGTGCACACAAACTTCAATGTAAAGAGCAAGAAAGCAGTCATGAGAAGTCCCTCATACACGCTTCGTTAGATGTCAATAAATAGAGTACAAAATAGTGAGAAGTGTTGAGATTTGGGTACCTTGGAAAGTGGTCCCCTTGTGTTTGTGAGTCTCTAAACACAAAGGGGGAGACTATTACCCTTAATACTTTACTTTATGATCTAAATTCACTTTGACTTTATCACTTAAGTCATAAAGTGAAATTTGTCACTTAAGTCAAAAGTGACTATTAATTCACAATGTGGGTGAATTAATAGACATAAAGCAAACAAAGGAAACTTGAAAAAGTGGGTTTTCTAAGTGAGATTTTTGAGATTAAATATCACCCATTGATTAGACTTGGCTACATTGAATCTAGGCCATTGGTCTTTTAGGTTTGGCCAAAGAGAGGTTAAAGGAGGAAAAGGGTAAGGATGAGGTTTATTGTTCACTTGATCACTTGAGAGAGTCAGGCGAGGAGAAGAGAAGTGAAGAGAAAGAGAGAGTGAGGGTTTGGAGAGCACTTGGGCGCATTCTTGAGGAGAGGAGGGTGCACAAGGGTTTGAGCTTGGCTTCTTGAGCTAAAAGGGTGCAAACTAGTGTGGAGGGTGCTTCCATGGAATTGGGCGCACTTACATGAGCAAGGGCACATTCTAGGAGGAAGGGTGCACTTACAAGAGCAAGGGTGCACTCTAGGAGGAAGGGCACACTCGTTTGAGGTGTGAGAAAGGCTTGTAGAGGGCGCACCAAGGTTGTGAGGAGACACCTTGGTAGAGGAAGAGTTTTGTGTGTGAGGGGCACACCCAAAGAGAGGGGGCGCAAGTGTTGAAGCTTGAGCAAGAGGAGGGCACACCAAAGAGAGGCACATTCACCAAATATCACAAGGCATCTTCAAGGGAGGTGCATTCTACATGTAGGCAAAGGAAAGGTCAACTAAAGGCAAAGGAAAGAGGCTAGAGGCTTAGCAAAGGAAGAAGGGCGCACCAAGGCAAAGGGCGCCTTTGTTCAAGGGCTAGCAGGCACATCTACAAGGAACTCCAAAGCATCCAAAGTTGGGTTGCTATTGTACCAGGTTTACTTGTATTTATTTCTTTGTTGTACTCATGCTTTGAGATCACCAAATATATACATCTATGATCTATCTCTAACTGGTTTTCCTCGGGGGGGGTTTGTCCAGGGTTATGTTGACCAAAAACACTATGAGTTCATTTGTCATGCATGCTTAGTTATTTTCAACCTTGTTGGTTGTTAAAGATCCTAGAGGAGTTTGTATGTTTTAAGGTTTATGCATATCTAACATCAGTTAYGAAAACACTTGCAAGGGCACCTTAAAAGAGCATCCAATCATCAGATTAAAGGCAGATTTGAGGCAGAGAAATATCAGACCTGTTTGTTGTCCTAAAACAGCAGCAAGGACAGTTCTGGAACCTTGAACTTAGAGCCCAACAGCAGGTCAAAGACAGACCTGTTGGGCATCCTTCTAGTTCCTCGAAAATCTTCATGGTATCAAGGCCTGAGGGCAACAGAGTTGGCTGATTTTTGGAGCATACAGTGGGCAGTTTTTGTGGGGTAAAGATCAGATCTGTTGGTTGTTTTTGGACAGCAAGTTTTCAGTCCAAAACAGCGAGGAAAATCAGATTTGAAAGTGTCTTGGTTTTTGTGCCTATTGAGCAAATTTACGCTTGGTTGGCAGCCTCATTTTTCACACTTGAGACTMGTGTGTTTGAGGCTGATTTCAGTTGTTCAGAGTTGTTCATAGTTTGTTTGGGTAGTATATCAATGTTAGCATCAGATGGCAGCATTGGCAGTGGCAGGTTTGAGGGTAGAGGATAGATTTGCAGGTGCAAGTAATTGGTCACCTTGGAAGGCAAGGATAGTGATGATTCTAGASAAGGGAGAGCTATAGGATATAGTGGAGAATCCCGTAGTACCTCCTATAGATGTGGTTCTCTTTGCTGAGTTTCAAAGACAAAACAAGAGAGCTAAGAGAACAATCCTTGATGCGGTGAAAGACCATGTGATTGCTCACATTTCTGGCAGAGACTATGCATATCAAATGTGGCAGTCTCTTTGTAGTCTATATCAGAGTCCTAACCAGAACCGCAAGATGGTGCTTCAAGAGAAGCTGAGGGGAACCAAGATGGGGAAGACGGATACAGTTACTTCATACCTCTCGAGATTCACTCACATTCGAGATGAGTTCGGTGCAGTTGGTGATATAGTAGATTCCTCGGAGTTGGTACATACAACCTTGAATGGCTTTACCAAATCATGGGAGAGTTTTTTCCATGGTATCATGGCCCGTGAGCATATGCCCAGTTGGGAGAGGCTCTGGGACGATTTCATTCAGGAGGAGAGCAGGCGTGGTTTTGGATCTACCAATCAGCAGCAAGGTGTTGGAGATGGTGATGAGGTTGATCTTGCCTTTGCAGCTAAAGACAAGAAGAAGACCAAGCAGCGGCCCAAAGTTGGGGCCAAGGAGCAACAGTCAAAAGGACAGGGTGAGCAACAGAAGGACATGAGAAAAGTGAGATGTTTTGCTTGTGGCGAGATGGGGCACTACGCTGGACAATGTCCCAAGAAGAAGAAGAAGCAGGATGGTACTGCAACGACAACAGAGGAGGAGGAGTCCATTGCTCAGTTTGAGAGGGAATGTTCTCTCATAGCTTGTTTAACAGTTGTGACACCATCCAACAGTTGGTGCGTAGACAAAGTTGAGGAGGTCCCACAGATTGAGTGTTGTATCTCATGGGACGCACACTCAGTCATCGAGGACACCATTTTCAGGGGTGACTTGTCCACAAGGGACAGCGTTGATTTCAAAGTTGTCGAGTAGACAAACAGTTGGTGCAGGGGGTTCAAAGCATCAGAGATTGATGAGTGTGAGCGGGGAGCCAGAGAGGTTCGAGTCTCACTTGGCTATGGAGACGAGAAGATCAGTTTCATATTCCACTTCAGGTGGAAGTCACTTGGTGAGAGACCAAGGTGAGGATCTTGGTGAGATGCCAAGATCCAAAGACTCTTGGTGAGATGCCAAGAGTGAGCCTCTTCGTGAGATGCCAAGAGAAGGGACCTATGGTGAGATGCCAAGGTTGAGATCTTGGGTGAGATGCCAAGATCAGGATCTTTGGTGAAATGCCAAGATCAAGGCTTGGATCAAGAAGGACATTGATTCAAGGAGATCTCGGATAGGTGGAGATGGGCTTCCATCTAGAGATCAAGCAGGTCAAGCAGATCGAACTTAGAGGCCACTTTTGATGATCAAGGTACAACCATACTCAACGAGCCCTTGCCTAGAGGCAAGGAAATCCACTGCAGGGACAAGATTGGAGGGGTGAGCAAAACTTTCCTCGATAAGAGGGAGTGTTGAGATTTGGGTACCTTGGAAAGTGGTCCCCTTGTGTTTGTGAGTCTCTAAACACAAAGGGGGAGAACATTACCCTTAAATACTTTACTTTATGATCTAATTTCACTTTGATTTTATCACTTAAGTCATAAAGTGAAATTTGTCACTTAAGTCAAAAGTGACTATTAATTCACAATGTAGGTGAATTAACAGACATAAAGCAAACTAAGGAAACTTGAGAAAGTGGGTTTTCTAAGTGAGATTTTTGAGATTAAATCTCACCCATTCATTAGACTTGGCTAGATTGAATCTAGGCCATTGGTCTTTTAGGTTTCGCCAAAGAGAGGCGAAAGGAGGAAAAGGGTAAGGACGAGGCTTATTGTTCACTCGATCACTTGAGAGAGTTGGGTGAGGAGAAGAGAAGTGAAGAGAAAGAGAGAGTGAGGGTTTGGAGAGCATTTGGGCGCATTCTTGAGGAGAGGAGAGCACACAAGGGTTTGAGCTTGGCTTCTTGAGCTAGGAGGGCACAAGCTAGTGTGGAGGGTGCTTCCATGGAGTTGGGCACACTTACATGAGCAAGGGTGCATTCTAGGAGGAAGGGCGTACTTACATGAGCAAGGGCGCATTCTAGGAGGAAGGGCGCACTTGTTTGAGGTGTGAGCAAGGCTTGTAGAGGGCGCACCAAGGTTGTGAGGAGACACCTTGGTAGAGGAAGAGTTTTGTATGTGAGGGGGTGCACCCAAGGAGAGGGGGCGCAAGTGTTGAGGCTTGAGCAAGAGGAGGGCACACCAAAGAGAGAGGGGGCGCACGTGTTCAAGGGATTCACCAAATATCACAAGGCATCTTCAAGGGAAGCGCATTCTACAAGTGGGCAGAGGAAAGGTCAACTCAAGGCAAAGGGCAAAGGAAAGAGGCTAGAGGCTTAGCAAGGAAGAAGGGTGCACCAAGGCAAAGGGTGCCTTTGTTCAAGGGCTAGCAGGCACATCTACAAGGGACACCAAAGCATCCAAAGTTGGGTTGCTATTGTACCAAGTTCACTTGTATTTATTTCCTTCTTGTATTCATGCTTTGAGATCTCCAAATATATACATCTATCTCTAACCGGTTTTCCCCAGGGGGGTTTTGTCTAGGGTCATGTTGACCAAAAACACTGAGTTCATTTGTCATGTATGCTTAGTTATTTTCAGCCTTGTTCGTTGTTAAAGATCCTAGAGAAGTGTTGTATGTTTTAAGGTTTATGCATGTGCTAACATTAGTTACGAAAACACTTGCAAGGGCACCTTAAAAGAGCATCCAATCATCAGATTAAAGGCAGATTTGAGACAGACCTGTTGGGCAGCCTTCTAGTTCCTCGAAAATCTTCAAGAAGAAAATTCTAAAGTAGCATTCAGTGTACGCATAACAAGTCAGCTCAAGCATCAAACAGAAAGCTTGATTTTGTCAAAAGAAAGCTAAAAGCTAGAATAAAGATTTTGGCTAAGTTATCTTCATTTCCTACCTGCTTAGGTTAAACCATCCCCATTTTCTAAGGATCCAAGGGTGGTACACCCTTTCCAACAAAGTACATAATAGTCGTTTGGCTTTGTGTAGTTGGGGCCTTGGTGTTGGAGTCTTGGTATCGGACACGTCTTCTGAAGAACATCTTCCAATAGTAGAGTGATTGAACTAGGCAGTTCAAAAAGGAAACCCACTGGATGTCTTCCCGGATTAAGAACAGAACTTGTAGTAGTTTGTTGTAGGTCAAGAGGTTAAAGCACTGGTGCAAAATATTTCGCTTCATTGCTCTTTGTTTAAGGTGAAACATAAAGTTTTGGAAGTTAAGGAAGACCATAAAGATTCTTGTATTCTGCATAGTTGAGATCAATCTGCTTTGTAGTTTATGCCTGTAGAGGCAAGGAGATGAGAAATCCTTGTCTGAGAAGATGTAGGATAGATGATGACCTAGAATGTTGCTTGGTGCTGAAAGTGCTCCCTGCTTTGGTGTGGAATTCAAGTGTGAAAAAGTCCCCCCAACTGCCTAGAAAACTGTTGAAGTAAAAGTCTGAGATCATCCTCAAATGAATAGGAGATATGTCCATTGAAGGCAAAAGGACCTGGGAGAGTTGTATGAAGACATCATATGGACAAGTCCCCAACACCGAAGAATCACAATAAAGTTGAGCCATAACAGTCTGGTGTGTTTCAATTGTCTTGGCAATTTGTAGAATCACCAATGAAGAACAATCCTCAGAGACAGGTAGAACTGGAAAAGGTCACAGTTGAGGTTGTTGTACTTGCATTTGCCAATGAAATTTACCATACATGTCTTCTTTCACAATATTGTTAATCTTTGGAGGAGTGTAGTCAGACACAGTAGGAGACACTATAGCAGGGTATGGAACATGAACAGGTAGAAGAAGTGCAGGAGTTGTGATCAGTTTCCAGAGGAGCAAAGCAAATTGAACTAGTTGGCATTACTGCTTGTCGAAGCACACAAAATGTCAAAGTGGTTTGCTGAGATGAAGCCTCTTGATGTAAATCTATTCTTGCTAAAATATTTCTTAAAAATGAGGTAAATAATAGCTGGAATATACCATTCATCTATTGCATAATTTGTTGCTGCTGAACACAACATTGATGCAGTAATTATTTCATAATGTCATTATTTTGTTGAATGTCGGATAATGTTCCCTTATCTTGGGAAGCCATAATGATCCATGAAAATGGCAGCAAAAGAAATTCTTAGAAAAATAAAGTTGTGACAATGAATAACAAAAGAAAAAGCTTGTCTCTCTTTTTCTAAATAAAACTTGTAAGTGCAAAAACGAATGAAAATGCATGAAAAAGTGACTTCTTGGGCACTGTGAAATTCAGTGTTGAGCAGCGAGGCATCTACCTAGAATAGATTCCTTGTGAGAATAACAGATCCCATAGAATATCAGAACCACAATGCCAAGAGAGTGGCATGAACATCACACTGTGATACCAATTAATGTGTGCATGCACACAAAAATGCAGAAGGCATGAGAGCAGACATGAGAAGTAGCCACAACTATATACCAATTGTTCACTATCCATTAGGCAGGTAATCAATAGAGTACAAGAGTACAAAATAATAAGAAGAAAATACTAAAGAGGCCCACAATGCAATGAATGCAAGATAATTCATATTGAGGATAAAGCAAAAGGATCAAGTTTGTTAGAATAAAGCTTTTGACTACAAGTTATCATCTACTGGGTTTGTAATTTATTCATTTAGTACACTGAAAACGTAATACCCCCAGTTTGCCCCTCAGGTTGTAAATGTATATGTCCAGATGATATATAGGCTGGTGAGCCAATATGATTTTGGGTCGGAGTGCCTGTAATGTTTTGGGCCAGAGAACTTGTGATGATCAGGGCTAGAGAGCCTAGCATTGTAAATTGTAAATACAACTCATTAATAAAATACATAATTGCTGCAGACCGAGTCAGGCAAAAGAGTATGGGGGGCTAGGACTCCACAAGATGGAAAGGGGGCCAAGGGGGCTAAAGGGCTAAACCAAGGAATATTATATTATATTCCTATTCCTAAATCCTAAGTGATAATACACATTATTTCCTAAGTTCCTAAGTGGTGGGAATGTGCTCCATGGATGCCACTTATCAAAAAGGGGCCATCCATATTTAAAGTATGGGGTTAGAGGAAAAGCCATTCATTTTGACCATTGTACCTTGCCTTTCATGTTCTGGTATGTTGAGGGTGAGCTAGGGAGCCACTGAGACCTAGTTACCCTGTGAAACTTGTGAATCCTAGGTGGAATTCTGTTGCCAATTCAATTGATTATGAGAAACAATAACCACTTTTAATATTGGACAACTCTTTATATTACCTAAGGCATTATTACCAACATTTAGTTCAATTGGTTATGGATAATCTTCAACTTACAAGCTTAGCTTCTAGATTTCTCTAACTTCAACTCATGTAATTTTTATTTACGTCATTTGGCCTCAACAACAGATTTTTTTTATCTCTTTTTAGTCAATTGTCTAATGAGAACTTATTTTCATATACTTGAACATCGTGGAAATTTATTGATATAATATTTTATTATAATGTATTCAATTTTATATGGTTCAATCTCCTCATCGACACATATAGCATCATCCATGAACTGGTTTTTCCAAGCAAGAAGTTGAACAATACTATGAATATAGCCCAAGTTTTGTGCCCTCTTAGATCCCGATCAATTTCTCTTCACTAAATGAATAAAAGAATAAGTGCTCCAATTCCTCTCACGAGATGAGGAATTAGCTACTTGTGAGAACAACTATAGAGCAAATATTTGTGACTTTGGAGCATACACACCATAAATTTTCTAGCAATGTATTGGATACTTGCCAATATGCCTATCACACAATTATTTTTAATGATTAATAACCATTATTTTTCTCTCGAAAGGTGGTCTATGGGTAACGTGGGTATTTTGAGACGGAAAATGAATACCCCTAAGGTATATGATGCCTCCTAGTACCACTTTTTTAAATTATTCATCAATTACAATTAAAATATCTCGTTTTGCGGAAAATTTTATATTATCCAAAAACATTAAAAAAAACCTAAGGGGAATTGGCGTATTTCCATGTGACTCAAAATTGATGACTAGTATGGTAATATACATTAAACACTAGGCTCATAAATCACTTTAAGTCCCAGACACTAATATAAATACTCCAGCTTTGGAGAAATGAGTGAAAAAACCCAACAATCATAAGTTGTTGTAAACAACTTATAATTGCTAGATAAAAAAACACCCTAGAGTAAATGCATTGGAGAGTGGGTCTTAAGTGGCCAAGACCTTTTACAAAGTTCATCATACTAGCTCTTCTATTACAATTCCCCATCGGGTTATGGAAATATAAAAATTTGAAGAATGTACAAGGGACCACGAGGCCTGGCTAGACTTCTGAGCTCTGAATTTGAACAATAGCTTGTTCATCTTTGGCGGCTCAACCGCAAGTCCATCCACGTGCAACTTTGGGTGGTAACATGACTAACTGACGTTATAATCTAATGTAGCACACCAATGAAATTCCTACATCTTTAAGTATGGAAGGAATTTGGGAATTCTATCAGAAAGCAATAATACTCCCACCAGCATAATATATATAAAAAAAAGTCTAGGTCTTGCCAGCACCATTGTGGGAGACCTATCTCAAAAGATTTATTGTGTCATGTTGACCTATCTCTGGTAACTCTTTTTGTGTGGACACAACAATATAGTGTTTGTGGTATATCTCAAAAGACTCCTTTCAAGCCACTAGTCATAATGAGATAAGTTGGGAAAAACACTTCAATGGGATCTTAGGTTGTCCCATGGTCCGCACTCGAAACATGGTATCCACAAAGGATAAAACACAGGATTGCATAGTAAGTACAGACAACCAGAATCCAAGGTTTCTGAGATTGATTCTTCAACTAAAAACCGCGTATTTAATTTCATCCATATGTTCAAGTATCTAAGTACAACTTTGGGTATCAAGGCACCAAACCCGCACATGGATCCAACCAAAGGGGAATCCTTAGAAAGCTAAGAGCAGCACACTCACATGCTCTTTCCAAATAACCATCACACACCCTTTCAGGGTCACAACTCGTGGCACTGCTTTCCAGAGGTAGACATGAACAAGTTTGATGGTTTTGATCCCTCTAGATGAGTTAGACAAATGGAACACTATTTATCTCTCCATGGAATTACTAATGACCTAATGAAGCTTAGAGTGGGAGATTTATATTTGGATACTGAACATTGGCAGTGGTGGCAATGGTATAAAAATGCTTATCGTGGCTACATTTCTTGGGGCCATTTTGTGAAGACCACGTATGCTTGTTTTGAACAAGACACTCACTATTTGGGGCAACTAACCAAAATACGCCAAACAAGTACAGTTACCTTTGACTCCTTATAATAGTCTCCACCTCTGCTTGCTTTGATGCAAGCACAGGATATGGCTACGATTGATGTTGTTGAAACTGGTGCTCCTCACACCATGAGATATTGTAATCTCCGTTAATGGTACAATAGACCGTTCCTTTCTCTGGGAAAGAGATTAGCCTCCACCTTTTTGCTCTTTCCTTCCACCAAGGACAACCTAACCTATTATGTGTTAAATTTAAAGCAGCTGCAGAGGATATTATTCCTCCAAGCAGCCCTCCAAGTTGCCCTCCTCAAGCTGCCCTCTTCCTAAACCGCCCTCCTAAAGCTGCCCCCTTTCCAGGTCATCCTAGGTCAGCCCTAACCTAGTTGTCCTAACCTAAATCCCATCCTATCCTAGCCTAGGGGCCAGCCCTAACCTAAAGCTATCTAACCTAGACTCTATCCTATATAAAGAGTGGGAGGCACCCTCTCTTCATATCAGTTTTCAGATCAGTTTTCACATGAGTTTTACATCAGTTCTGTAGCAGCTGATATATTCTAAGGGAGCAACAGCATAGGTTATTCTAGGCAGCAGCTAGGAGGTTCATTTCTAAAGGTTGTTTACTTTGTTCTGGGCAGCATCTAGGAGATAAGATATCTCTGTTGTGAGACAAAATATTTCTGTTCTGGTGGACAGCCATCTTCTCTATCCTGTAGCAGTTGTTAACTCTATTCTGTAGCAGCAACTTGACTCTGTTCTAGGGCAGCAAATATACTGTGTTCTGAGGTTGTTCTGGACAGCAAATAAAGAGTGTTCTGGACAGCAATTGTACTCTGTTCTAAGGCCTATTCTGGACAGCCTCTGAGGCCAGTTCTGAGACAGCCTTAAGGCCAGATTTG
>JASDQU010012861.1:72172-87186 GCA_032191745.1 Picea mariana | reverse complement strand
CTCTTGATAAGCTATTTATGATAAGGAAGTTTTTGCTGGGTTTTCTTCCCCTAGAGGGTTTCCCAGGATAAATGATGTGTCTATTGTGGATGTGTATTTCTCAGTGATCTTGTGCTTATTATGCTCTTATCTTTATGAAATGCAAAGAACTATAATGATAGCATAAACATTAACAGATATGGCATTTTTGTGCTTTCTAGAATTTGTGTGTGTGAAGACTAGCACTCCAGAACTTCCAAAGCTTCAAGGGAAAAGACACATTTTGAAGAAATACGGGTTAGTTTCAAACTTGCAAAGAAATTGAAGAGACTACGATATCAACTAATGTGGTGGGTTTCTAACCATATTCTCATAATCTCAGTGAGTGTATGTTTTACCTAATATGGTGTTTTCGATCGCATTGTTCTAGTCAATTGTTATCGAAACCATAAATCAGACCGAACCAGTCGACCCCAAAAATGCAAACCGGATTGGACCGGAAAAAACTGGGGATAAAACAAAAAAAAACGGTCGATCAAAAACTACATAAAATACTCAAATTTTGAAAAAAAACATATATATCCATGTGCATCCATATGAATCCAAACCATTTATACACAAATATGCAAAGTTTCTCATTTATATAAAGTAAGAGTGTATATAACCAAAATAGCACCGAGTGCAATCGATCTCTGAACCAAAATACATCAACAACGAGGCTTTAAATGGCCTCTAGAGTACAAAAAATCATGCTACAACAAATAACTACATATCATCAAGATCATTACCTATATTAGGATATGTTGAATTATATAGCTTTGGAAGCTATTTTCCCTATTGTAACTAACCATTTTAATAAAATTTTGATATAGTGTTAACTTTATCTCAAGCATCAAACACATGACAAGTGTCAACCTTATGCCAAGACAACCATATGCCATGTGTCAACTTCATAGCACCTCTAAGAGGGTTGCTTAGGGTGGTTGTAGTGGCCAGCTTAGGGAGGTTGCTTAAGAGGGTCGCTTAGGGCGGTTGGAGTGGCTAGCTTAGGGGGGCTGCTTAGGGTGGTGGTATGAAAGTTGTTATACAACCGGCATACCATCCTAAGACAACAATTTAGGGAAGCCTCTAGAATAGACAAAGGAAGTGACCTTTGGGAGTGTTGTCGCCTAATTTGCACCTTGGGTTAGCGTGGAAAAATCTTAATCCACTGGGTGCAACCTTGGGGGCAAGTTTCAAGTTGAGATACTGTCACCTCTACTCTCAACTTCTTCATCTAGGCCAACTCCTAGCGAAGCCA
The DNA here is from genome assembly GCA_032191745.1 of Picea mariana. Taxonomy (NCBI): domain Eukaryota; kingdom Viridiplantae; phylum Streptophyta; class Pinopsida; order Pinales; family Pinaceae; genus Picea; species Picea mariana. The sequence goes on along the minus strand of JASDQU010012861.1, from coordinate 85,907 downwards.
AGGGGAGTAGTCCCTAAGAAAATAATCTAAGGCTTTTAATCTAAGAATGATAAAAGCAACTTCTAGGAGTTAATATGATGAAACAAGATTTATAACAACAACATATGACTCAAATATAATTAAAGGATACACCCTGTCAATACATGCAAAGAGTCATTCACATTTATAACATACTCCAAATATAGATGATTTGAATAGTAAATGCTTTGAAGTAAGATAATCCAATCAGATAGATGAAAGTAAAGACCAGTGTAGGAAAAGTAAATGTGATGTTTTGAATATGCCGCGTTAATTTTATCTTGAGTATTTTATTATTTGTGGAAGAACAGTATATTAGTCTGGGATAAAAGTGAAGTGGGGATTAAAGTCGGGGTCCCCACTCTTTGTGTGCAAAAGTGTTTATGTGGCCTATCTTACTTGCTAATCTTGGGTTCTTATAGACTTGTCGACCAGGTGTGTTGTAAGTCCAACGGGGAGAGAACCTCGATCTCAAAGTTTCCCCCTTACTTAACACACTCCACCCAGGGTAGAGGTCTTAGACATTAGCACAATAAGATAGATTTTCCTAATTAAAACTAGCATGCATTACTCAGGTTCGTTTCTGGGTCATCGAATACCACTCGAAAGTAGCAACGGGCTTGCATACGCGGTTGAGTAACTAAGGTTCATTCCAAATAATTGCAAAAAAGGAACTAGTCTAGCAATTAGTATTCTAGATGGATGATACATGCAAGGTGGATCTAAGCTAGAACTTAAAAGAAAACAACTACTCTAAAATGTGGTTTATTTTATTAGTAAGTTAGGTGATGTGAGTTCTTTTTTGTCTTTTTTAGGAGTTAGAAAAACTTAGGCAAAAATCTGAAAGTAATCACAGCAAGAGAAAAGACACTGACACCAATCCCCCTACAAGGACAAGGCAAGGCAATGTATAGCCTATGCCGCTTTATTGAAATGATTACAACTCTTCTTCTTTGTGAGAATGCACATTAATCATTTATCTCAGGATCAATGGCTTACAATTTTTCAACAAATTTTCTCAAGGCAAGAAGGTGCCCAATTGCTTTAAGGGTTTCTGAGTAAGGTTAAATCTTCAAAAATTCGCCAGAATCCCCCCTTGTACCTGTTACTTCTGCATAAAAACAACAAACAATTAGTCATAAAAGATGCCCAAAAACACTTTCAAAGTGTTTTGGAACACCCCCAACAAATTAAAAAAAATCTAAGTAAAAATTATGGCAAATCAACAGAAAAGGAACTAAGGAGAGGAAGCTACAAAGCTAACCCCCTTAGGATCTTTCTTTGCTGATATTAAATCAGCAAAGCAATGGCACTTACAGCCTGCCAAATATTCAGTTAATGACCTAGTGAAATTGCACAGCTTCTAACCTATTGATTTTAGTTTGAAATACTAGTTAAAAGCAAGCAAATTTGAAGTAGATCTAGCTAAAAATGAATTCGTTTTATAATAATAATTTAGATCTAAATCTTACTTATGCATGCAAGCTATTTAGCTTCAGATTTGAATTTGAAATACAAAAAAAACTATTACATGCAAGAAAGGTAACCAAGAGAAAGATTTTATAAGAAATTATGAGAAGGAGAGAAGAAGAATGCTTGTTGTCTTGGAATGTCTTGGGAAATGGAGTCTTCATTAGAGGAAAGCGGAGGGAAAGTGATCTTCTCAAAGCTCTTTGAAGATGGGAGGAAGCTCACTCGCTTCAACCTATCCTTAAAATGATGTAAACCTGCAATGCTAAGACAAATCGCAACAAAAGAGTTAAAAGCATGGTGTTTCATATATTAGAAAAACATGAAGAGCATGACATTAAGCTAAATAAACATGCATCTCACAACTATCTAACATACATAAAGTAATAGAAATATCAAGCAAGATTAGCTTTTCTATTCCTATCCTACAAGGAGATAGCTCCAAACATAGGCCAATAATAACAATTTGCAATGCAAAATAAGCTAAATACAAGTATACCTCATACACTATTGATCACCATGAATCCACACATGAGAGCTCTACGCCACAATAGCCTCCAAAGCCTTTTTTATTCCAATAGAAGATAGATCGATTACAATGTATCACAAGCGAACTCTTAGCAAAATTCCAACTGATTACAAGAGGTAGGTCGCCTCTATTAAATAGCCAAGTGAGTGGTTAGGGTTTCCTTAATGAGAAGGCGAGTCATCCTTGAGTGAATGGCGAGTTGTGAAAGAAAAAAGATGGGAAAGGTTTAGGTGGATGGTGAGTGTTAAAAGCAAAAAGGATGAGTTAAGTCGAGTGGTGAAAGCAAACAGTGGATGTTTCTTACTGAAAAAAGCATGTGAGTGGATGTTTCTTATTCAAGAAAAGCATGTGAATTGGGATAGAAAAGCGCTTTAGTGGAAATGGAAACGATGGCTAGACTCAAGTCGACTCAAGGATAAGTGCTTTCTCATTTTAGGAAAGATCAAACAACTTTCTTTAAGACTTAAGACAAAAGGAACATGTGGGAGACTTGTTTCATTATTTTAAGGAATCCTGATTTTTCCTTTTAATTGTCTTTTATTTAGCTAATTTCGAGAGAAATTAATTTTTTAATGATTAATAACCATTATTTTTCTCTCGAATGGTGGTCTACGGGTAAAGTGGGTATTCCAAGATAGAAAATGAATACCCCTAAGGCATATGATGCCTCCTAGTACTACTTTTTAAAATTATTCATCAATTACAATTAAAATATCCCGTTTTGCGGGAAATTTTATATTATCCAAAAACATTAAAAAAAAACCTAAGGGGGACTTAGCGTATTTCCATGTGACTCAAAAATTGATGACTAGTATGGTAATATACATTAGACACTAGGCTCATACATCACTTTAAGGCCCAAACACTAATACAAATACTCCAGCTTTGGAGAAATGAGTGAAAAAACCCAACAATCATAAGTTGTTGTAAACAACTTATAATTGCTAGATAAAAAAACACCCTAGAGTAAATGCATTGGAGAGTGGGTCTTAAGTGGCCAAGACCTTTTACAAAGTTCATCCTACTAGCTCATCTATTACAATTCCTCGTAGGGTTATGGAAATACGAAAAAATGAAGAATGTACAAGGGACCACGGGGCCTGGCTGGACCTCTGAACTCTGGATTTGAACAATAGTTTGTTCATATTTGGCGGCTCAACTGCAAGTCCATCCACATGCAACTTGGTGGATAACATGGAGCATTAGGAGGTGGCTCTTGGGAGCTTTAGGAGGTGACTCTTGGCAGCCAAAGGAGGACATGTATGACAGTTGTTATACAACGGTCATACATTCATAGGGGTTTGCTTAGGGCAGCCAAACCAACCTATAAAAAGGGGCATTCACTTAACATTTGGATACCTTTGTTTTGTTGGAGTCTTTTGCTGGTATATGGTAGCTAGTTGTTGAAGTATATTGTTGATACAAGCACTCTATTCTTGTTGAAGTCTTCTGTTGTTCCTTGCTGAATAAGGCTGCTACAAACACTGTGTTAAAGTTGCCATAAGTCTGCTATAGCAAGAAGGAAAGTCAATTATCCTTTGGTGATTTTGTCAAGCTGTTATTGTAAGTGTTAGTTCAATTATTTGTGAATTTTGCAAGTGCTAAACAGAGGTATTGTTTCAACCCTCTCTGTCCTAGCTAGTTACTCTAAAGTCTTGTACTGGTATTGTACTTTGTTGAAGAATCTAAAGGGAAGTTTTGGTTGGGTTTTCTACCCCAAGAGGTTTTCCAAGGGTATACTTGTGTTCTCTTTGTGATTGTCTCACTTTCAGTGATCCTCATATATGCAGATGTATTGGTATGTTGGTTGTATGCTGTAAATTTTTTAAATTTACCTACATGCATCAATTTTTCAACATGGTATCGGAGCTTTTTTGAAAGAATCCATTTCTACAGAGAGTTATTAGATTTGTGAAGGAGACCATAGTATTTCAATTTTTTTTTAAGGAAGTCAAAAACAAGGACAAGATGATGTGAAGCACTAAGCTTGATGAGAAACTTGAGGGACCTAATAACTTCAGAGCATGGAAGTACATAATATTCCTTGTTCTGGAAGAAAATGACTTATCAGATTATGTTATGGAAGAGGTTGCAGAACCTGAGGAAGAAGAAGCCAAAGGTAAGTACAAGAAGAATTTGATAAGGGCAAAGAGAATAATTGCAGATTCTATAAAAGACCATCTTATTCCTCATGTATCATCCTTGAAGACTCCCAAAGAGATGTTTGATGCTCTATCTCATCTATATGAAGGAAGGAACATAAACAGGAAGATGGCTTTGAGGACTCAACTCAAAAATGTAAAGATGCAGAAGTCTGAATCTATTCATGCCTTCTTTACAAGAATTTCTCAGATTAATGAACAAATTATAACTATCGGTGACTCAGTTGAAGAAGTTAAGTTAGTAGTGACTACTCTAAATGGACTTCCGAAGTCATGGGACTCTTTTGTAAGAGGAAACTGTTCAAGAAGTAAGTTAACAAAGTTTAGCAGGCTGTGGGAAGATTGTGTCCAAGAAGAAGCAAGACTGGGAGCAAGAGAAGAAAAGCTAAGTGATGATCAAGATCAAGCTCTTGTAGCCCATTTCAGGAAAGGAAATAATAAGAAGGAAAATCATCCTCCACATAAGAAGTTTTAGAAATTTGAGAAAGGTAAGAGAGACTATTCTAAACTCAAATGTTTCTGTTGTGAAAAGCTGGGACATCTTGCCAGAGATTGTCCTCTCATAAAAGAGGTCAAATAAATGAGAGAAAACAAAAGACATCATGCTCATATTGTTGAAGATGATGAACCGCTTTTCAAGAGAGAAAGAAAAGAAGATTCAGATGAAGAGTATGTTTTGGTGGCAGCTCTTAATAATTCAGTAAATTATGATGATGAAACATGCCTTGTGGATAGTGGTGCCTCAAGGCACATGACTGGTTTTAAAGACTCTCTTTCAAATCTGACTAAGAAATATTCTTCTCATCAGGTGAGACTAGGTGATAACTCTTCCTATCTTATTAAGGGCATAGGGAATGCTTTTTACAGCTTAGATTCAAGAAAACATTTGAAAATGGAAAATGTTTAATATGTACCTGGTCTGCAAAAGAATCTCCTATCTATTTCAGGATTGGAAGAGAAAGGATTCCAAGTAGCTTTTGTCGCTGGCCAAGTTCTTATGTGGTCGAGAGGAAAGAATATTGATGATGCTATTATAATTGGTATACGTGAAGATGGGCTATACAAGTTAAAAGGAAAGGCAGATCAAGCCTTAGTACATAGTATTATAAACCCATGTGAACTGTGGCATAGAAGGTTCGCTCATATTCACTATAAATCCTTGCCGGTTGTTAGCAAGATGGTGAAAGGCCTTCCAGAAATTCAAGTGTTCCATGATGGTGTGTGCAAGGATATGCACGAGGAAAGAACGTGAAAAATCCTTTTCCAAGCAGTGATAGTGAAGCAAAAGGAGTTATGGATCTAATTCATTCAGATGTGTGTGGACGTATGTCAACCACTTCACTTAGCAGGTATGTTTACTATGTTTTTTTTATTGATGACTTTTCTCGCAAAACTTGGATTTATTTTTTAAAGAATAAAGATAAAGTCTTTAGTAAGTTTAAGGAATTTAAAGCTCTTGTTGAAAATCTTTCTGAGAGAAAAATAAAGGTTTTAAGATCCGATAACAGAGGAGAATTCACATTTGGTGAATTCAAGGAATTCTGTAGAGAAGTTGGGGTTAAGAGGGAGCTTTCTACTCCATACAATCCTCAGCAAAATGGTGTTGCAGAGAGAAAGAACCGATCAATTATGGAAGCAGTTAAAGCCATGATTCATGATCAGGACTTATCGATGTACCTTTGGGCAGAAGCAACAAGGACTATTGTATATGTATAGAACATAAGTCCTCATAAAGTTCTTGAAAATAAAACTCCATAAGAAGTGTTTTCTGGAGAAGTTCCAGAGGTTAGTAATATAAGGATATTTGGTTGTCTAATGTATATTCATATTCCCAAGGACAAAAGGACAAAAGTTGGATCCTTCAGGTAAGAAGGGTATATTTGTCGGATACATCGAAACATCAAAGGCATATAGAGTATATGTCCCTGGATACAAAAAGATTGAGATCAACAGAGATGTTATCTTTGATGAAGATGCAACTTTATGCAAATCAAAAAGAAATCATGTAGATGAGGTACATGATGAGGAACCTACAACTTTTAAAGTACCAGATATAGAAGAAAAAGAGCATGTACCTGAGAATCATGATATGATGGAGCCTCCGAAACCTGTTGATTCACCCACAGAAGTGATTACATAGCAGAGAAAACCAAGTTGGGCTCGTGAACTCATTCAAGATGCAGAAAGGTGTGGTGCCCCAAATAAGACTTTCATAGAAAGTAAAAGATCTCGATTATATTCCAACTATGTTGCACTTGTGTCTAACATCATTGATGCAGAACCTTCCAGCCATGAAGAAGATGCTAAGAAGAAAGTGTGGCATCCTGCCATGATTGAAGAATATCAATCAATTATGAAAAATGATGTTTGGTACATAGTTTCAAGACCAAAAGAAAAATCTGTGGTAACATCTAAATGGTTATACAAAATCAAGCATGTTGCGGATGGCAGTATTGAGAAATACAAAGCAAGGTTTGTAGCTCGTGGGTTCTCTCAGAAAGAGGGAATAGATTACGAAGAAACCTTTGCTTCTGTGGAAAGATACACTTCCATTAAAGCGACTATGGCTATAGCTGCAAAGATGGGATGAAAACTACATCAGATGGATATAAAAATTGTTTTTCTGAATGGTGTGATAGAAGAGGAAGTGTATGTGGAGCAGCCACAAGGATTTGAGACACATGACAATCAGACACGCGTGCAGATTAAAAAAAGCCTTGTATGGCTTGAAGCAAGCACCCAGGACATGATATGGAAGAATTGATAATTTTCTGATGAGCTTGGGCTTTATCAAGAGTAAAGCAGATTCCAATCTCTACTATAAGATTGAGAATGATGATCATGTGATCTTACTATTGTATGTGGATGCTCTGTTTCTAACAGGAAATGAAAATCTTATCACTGATTGCAAGAAGAAGCTTCCTTCGAAATTCGAAATGAAAGCTCTGGGTCAGATGCATTCTTTCCTAGGTATGGAAGTGTGCTAGAATCCAGGTGAGATTTGTCTTAGTCAATGAAAATATGTTGTGGGATTTCAAAAAAGATTTGGAATGATGTATTGTAAATCCATGATTACACCTATGACGACAAATCCAAAGTTATTATGTGATACTTCATCAGAGATAGTGGATGCCACTTTGTATAGGCAAATGATTGGTTCGTTGATGTATTTAACGAACACAAGGCCAAACATATGTTTTTCTGTGAACACTTTAAGTTAGTATATGGTTGAACCCAGACATGTTCATTTGATCGTAGCAAAACATGTGATGAGATACTTGAAAGGTACTATTGAGAATGATATCAAGTATGATGCAGATTGTGAGTTTAGACTACAGAGATACTCTGATTCAGATTGGGATGGTAGTGTCACAGATCGTAAGAGTACTTCAGGATGTTGTTTTAGTTTGGGATCAGGTATGATCTCATGGCTTAGCAGGAAGCAAACTAGTGTTGCGCTCAGTACAACTGAGGCAGAATATATGGCAGCATGTTTAGCATGTACTGAAGTTGTATGGCTACGGGAATTACTTTCAGGATTATTTGATATTGAGTTAGATGCTACTAGTATCTGCTGTGACAATCAGAGTTGCATAAAGTTGCCAGTGAACCCCGTGTTTCATGACAAATCAAAGCATATTGGAATCAAGTATCATTTTATCCATGATGTGGTAGAAAAGGGAGCAGTGAAGCTTCATTATGTGGCTACCAATGAGCAGGTTGTAGATGTACTAACCAAACCTTTGTCAAACATGAAGTTTGAGTACTTCAGAGACAAACTTCGACTAGTCCCTCGTAAGAGAGAGTAAGGAGCTGCATATGGGATTTTGGTGACAGTACTAGGGAAATTCATTTACAGGTAGGATGTGGGCTATTCTATTTTATTCTTATCCAGTATGAAAAAGGACTAGCTCTAAGATTACTCATCCAGTATGAAAAAGGACTGGCACTAAGTAAGACAGTTCTTGGTGAATTGAGAGTTCTTGCTGAACTGCACAAACAGTTCTTGGTGAACTGAGTGAATAAAAATCCTATAATGACATCAATGTGCTCACCAGAGATGCTACTGATCCCAATGCTAGCTATGGATACAAAACTTCTCTTGGTGAACAAATTCTACATGGATCAATAAGTCAATAGCCAAGTAAAGACAAATGGATGTAACAGTTGGTACTAGGAAAATACCTTCCTTGTTAAGAGGGAGTGTTGAATTATATAGCCTTGGAAGTTATTTTTCCTATTGTAATTAACCATGTAAATAAAGTTTTGATATAGTGTTAACTTTATGTCAAGCATCAAACTCATGACAAGTGTCAACCTTATGCCAAGACAACCATATGCCATGTGTCAACCTCATAGCACCTCTAAGAGGGTTGCTTAGGGCAGTTGTAGTGGCCAACTTAGGGAGGCTGCTTAAGAGGGTTGCTTAGGGTGGTTGGAGTGGCAAGCTTAGGGGGGCTACTTAGGGGGGCTGCATAGGGTGGTGGTATGATAGTTGTTATACGACTGTCATACAATCCTAAGACATCAATTTAGGGAAGCCTCTAGAAGAGACAAAGGAAGTGACCTTTGGGAGCATTAGGGGGTGGCTCTTGGGAGCTTTAGGACGTGGCTCTTGGGAGCATTAGGAGGTGACTCTTGGAAGCCAAAGGAGGGCAGGTATGACAGTTGTTATACCACTGTCATACATTCATAGGGGGCTGCTTAGGGCAGCCAAACCAACCTATAAAAAGGGGCATTCACTTAACATTTGGATACCTTTGTTTTGTTGGAGTCTTTTGCTGGTTTATGGTAGTTAGTTGTTGAAGTATACTGCTGATACAAGAAATCTATTCTTGCTGAAGTCTTATGTCGTTCCTTGCTGATATAAGGCTGCTACAAATATTGTCTGCTACAGCAAGAAGGAAAGTCAATTATCTTTTGGTGATTTTGTCAAGATGTTACTATAAGTGTTAATTCAACTATTTGTGAAGTTTGTAAGTGCTAAACATAGGTATTGTTTCAGCCCTCTGACTCCTAGCGAGTTATTCTAAAGTCTTGCACTGGTATTGTACTTTGTTGAAGAATCTAAAGAGAAGTTTTGGCTGGGTTTTCTACCCCAAGAGGGTTTCCTAGGGTATACTTGTGTTCTCTCTGTGATTGTCTCACTTTCAGTGATCCTCATATATGCAGATATATTGGTATGTTGGTTGTATGCTGTCAATTTTTTAAATTTACCTACATGCATAAGTTTTTCAACAGGATCCTCATCATCAATGTCACCCTTTAAGCATTAAAATAAGATAGAAAAAACTTAACATGCCTAATAAGTGATTTCATTTGAGTGAAGGGTACATTTTTACTAGGGTCATGATAGAAGAGTTCAACAATCAATGTCACCAACATCGAGGTACATAGAGTTCTTGGTGCTCTTGATTAAATGTCTGTTCCATACCTTCATACATGATAGAATCCAGTTGAAACGTTGCAATCCTCCCAATTTTGAAATCCTGAAAACCATTAAATCTACTGAATTTTGAATGGGACCTAAAATTCTACTTTCTCCATATGAAGTCCAATGAGGTTGAAACCACTCTCAAACATCTTGAAACAATTAATGGTAATGTTAAAAATTTAAGTAAAAGGATGAAAATGAAAGATAAGGAGAATGTCACTTTTACCATTACCTTAGGGTTAGGTAATAGGCACCCTATATTTAAAAAAAAAATGAATTTTGTGGGTCCATGACGCGGTGTATGGATGTTGTACCGAACCGGCCGGTTCGGTGAAAATGGTTGGTTCAGTACGGAACCGACCAAAAACGGTTTTGTGCCACTGGTCTGCCCGGATTTGCCTCCAAATCGGTTAATCCGGCCGGTTTTTCTGGACCAGAATGGTTTTAATAACATTGGTTCCAGTGGCTATGACAAGGAATGCCTCTTCTTCAGTGGCCCTGTATCACTTTCTCCAACACAAGATTAGTAAGTCTCAACTAAACCCTTTTCAAATAAAAAATATGTTACGCATTGGGTTGAGGAACCATGCCCTTGTACTGTGATGAAGGAAGCTTCCCAGCAGTGGCTCCATCAACATTAAATATCTACTCAGCACTTCCCTCCATGTGCCGCCCTGGCCTCACCTTTCTTCTTATGTGTCATGAGATATACCTTGGCAACAAAGTCCTTTTCTACAAATTTGAGACCCAAGAACAAGCATGATAGAAAGGGACCAGTTGAATATCACCATTGCCCAAGTTGACAACCACAGCCAAATCTTGAAACGCTTATGCAATCTGCTTCAATGGCCTTTTCGTCTTGGTGTTTGCCACCACTAGTCTTTAGCCTGTCCTTCATAAGCCAATTTTGACCTTCCTAAGCGAGTAATGTCTTAAGCCAGTCTTTGGTCAGCCATGCCCCCTGTAAAATGATTCCTTCCCATGGTTTAATCTCTCCCTCACTCATCACCATTCATTTTTTCATTCCCTCTTCCTATCTCAGGAGTGCAGTGAGCGATAGTGGCGAACTAACTAAAATGCTGCTAGTTGACCACCAATAGCAAAGTGGCCAAATTACCCATTTTGGTTCCATTTTTGTTGGCCTGAGAATCCATAGTGTTTATGGCCTGAGAACTCGTCGAAAATGCTGCAGGGTTCTTTGACATTCTTGACTGCAGAATCGACAATAACCAGGCATTAATGGGATTGCCAAAAAATATGCTTATCATCTTCATTCTGATGGGACGAGAGACACTTTCATGCATGCATGGTGGAGAGCAACTCAAGAGGAGGTTGTCAAAGAACCAGAAGCACACTATTATGAACATAAATATACATATAAATAGATATTCATAACATAATAATTAATTAATGATAATTATTAATAATGAAAGGACATGTCTCAAATGACATGACTATTGGTTAAGGGCACCCCTGCGTGGGTATATAAATGAGCCCTCATTCTCAATTGTAATCTTCTTATCTTATCTTATCTATTCATATTATTTACAGTCCTACATGGATTATTTTGTTATATTCCAAGTATTTTGGATAATTCTTGTGTGAGTGAACTTTGTTCCTCCCATTTGGTATCAGAGCTTCGTTTTTCTGATCCCGACCTTTGACCAATCTCTTTATCAGAGCTTGTCTGAACCGGCTTTTAGCCCCACACAAAAATTTTCAGAGTTTCTCTAATCTGGTCTTTGACTAACAATTGGCCTTTCGCCATTTAAAGCTCAAAATTTAGAAAGATTATTTCCGTTAAAAAAAATTGCCCTAAAATTTTTAAAGTCTACTACAATTAATTAAAAAAAAAGAAAAGAACACAGTACAGTCATACTTCTCTCAATTCACTATATCGTACAATTTGTTATTATTTTTTGTTGTCAAATTCATAAAATACCGTAGAATTTGTTATTATTTTCTGTTGTCAAATTCAGAAAATTGTATGCCAGCCGCTAGTTCTGCATCCACCACCATACACAGTCATACAATTGACACAGTTGTACTATCCATTCAGCGGCCCGTACAGTCAACAACCGAATTAAAATCAACCGCTCTATCACCAGTTCTGCAATTCCATACATCCGTCAATTATTCAATCACCATACCATACACCATTAGACCATTCACTGTCTTTACCAGAGGCCAGCCGTACGCTGCCATTGCCACTTCCGTACAGCCGCCTCCAAACACTATAGTCCGTACAACTGTCGAATTAATAAAACATTGATTGCACTCAACTAAGTTATTAACCGCTGCCATATATAGTCACGACTGTCCATAAGGAGATATTGCAAGGGAAATCAGAAGACTTCCGCCATCACTATGGAAGTAACAAGGATACCATGCTTAGGATATTATTAAAATTGCAAGGAAGCTTCACTGCATTGACCATCACGTTGGTCCAAGTTATTATACATCATCAAACTAGTATTTCTATGCAACCAAGAAATATTAACTATTGTACATTAGTCATAGTCGTGTGAGAGAGATATTGGGGTTGTGAATATTCTAAAATCCAAGGGTTACGACTATTGGATATTAAGTCAAAGGGGAAACATGCACAAGACGATAATAAGGGGAAGTCGTAATATTATATGACAAGGAACAATAAGTATAAGCAAAATTAAAAAATAAGGTTATTTTAAAATTTAGTCATTTAAATCAACGGATTATAAAAAGGGAAATATATTAACCTTTTTATTTAAGTAAGGCTAGCTTTTATTCAACCTCATTATAACTATTATAGGCAAGGAAAAGTTATAAAGGTGTACTTTTAATTTAAAATTAATTTAAAAGTTCCTTAACTTTCAAATCAAGTTATTAAGGTGATATATTTAATTAAGGAAAAAAAAAAGTTAAAAGATATATTATTATATTTTAAAAAGTCCTTTAACTTTCAAATCAAGTTATTAAAAGTTATTAAGGTGATATATTTAATTAAGAGCAAAAAATAAAAGAAAAAGTTAAAAGATATATTATTATATTTTAAAGTCACTTTTACGACTTTATTATTATTATTACTAGTGGGATCAAAAGTTACTAAAAGGGTTACACTTTAAGTGATAATCATTATATATAAGGAGTTAATATATCAAACAATATAAAAGGTGATACGTGAGTTTTTTGTAACCTATTATAAGAAGATATATAAAAGGTAAATGATAAAAGAAAAAGTTAAAAGATATATTATCATATTTTAAAGTCACTTTTAGGACTTTATTATTATTATTACTAGTGGGATCAAAAGTTATTAAAAGGGTTACACTTCAAATAAGTGATAATTATTATATTATATAAAGAATTAATATATCAAACAATATAAAAGGTGCTTCAAAGTATTAATTTAAGGGTTATTGAAGAAATTAATTATCGTAAATTATCAATCGAAACAAAATGAGCGAAATTGAGTTTAGTAAAAAAAAAACAAGATTCCCTCATACTTATAAAAAATATGCGGATCCCTTATTAAAAGTTAATGGGATTATTCAAGGAAAGAATATCAACATTGTTATTTGCCTGACCGCTAGGAAAAATCACATTAACGTTGACCTGGCAAACCAATTAATGGTTTTAAAACCAAATATAATTGAAAATGACACGTGTCTTTCCGATGAGAAATATGACATTAAGAACCTACAACTATCTATTGGTGATTACAAATTTATAGCTCAATTCAATGTCGTATCAATCTATCAAGACAATGTTGATATAATTCTAGGGTCAACTTGGGTAGATACATTGGGTACTTTTATTTTCAACACAAGGAGAAAGTTTTTGACATTTTCTTATAAGAAAAAGAAAATCACATTACAGGACGTTACAATGAAGTCAATTTCAGAAGCTCCATCATCAAAAGACCTGCAGGACATATCAGAAGTGATCCTTCAAGAGAACCAAAATGAAATATCCCTGATCCGGATGATCAAGATATTCGCTGCAAATCTGATACACTGGGGGTTTCTGGATGCGTTTTAGGGTTTGATGTAGATGATCTTGTTTAAAGTGTTTGCATGTCAGTTATTATTGTTGCATGTAGGTTATCATAGTTGCATGTAGCGTAACAAAGGTATTACAATC
>JASDQU010012861.1:48369-70756 GCA_032191745.1 Picea mariana | reverse complement strand
AATATAGAAGGATGTCTGGGTGAATATTTCAGGAGTGCTTAAACCAAGTTTAAGGTCTGGTTGAGGTGAGTTTAAGGCATGATACAGGTCTGCTAATATCTCAGAGCTAAGGTGGACTTCAGGACCTTTTCTTAGACCAGATTTAAGGCAAAGTTCAGTCCTGTTCCAGGTCAAGCTGCAGATCCAACTTGGGCGCAAGTTTTGGAGCATATCTAAAGTCTGTTGTGTGAAGCTTGAAGAGCAAATTCAAGCAAAATCTGAGAGCTCATTCTAGGCAAGTCTTAAGAATCTTTTAAAGTCCGTCCTGGTGTGTATCTCAAGCAAATTTCAGGTAGGATATCAGTTCGAGTTTTAGAAGCAAGAATATAGGTAAGTACTTGATTTGGGCTTATTGTGACACAGTTTAGTGACTGGTTTTAGAGCTATGTTATGCTCTATTGTTGACTGGTTTTGAGTCCAGGGACTTATCACTTGGTGACAAAGCGGTGATCAAAACACTTGCTTAGTTACCTCTAATAAACGCTGGGCTATGTCTTTAGTTTATGAAAGTCTTGAAGGAGGCTTGAGGCTAGGTCATTTGGACACCTATGACAATGAAGAAAATGTAAGCCTCAAAACGTTTGCACAAGGAGATGATGGACCAGCATTGCACTTACTTTATCTCTGCAGTTTTGGACAGCAGAAGAGACCTGTATTCGACAGCACTAGGAGGCAACGAATTGCATTCAAACCCTCATCCACATGTACTCAGTAAGACAACAGTTTCTCACTATGAATATCTTGTTTATATTCTTGGACAAACAACAGTAAGGAAAAGTACCTATGCAATCATACACTCAGTTATATATGACAAGTCACAGTGTTGAGATCTAGAAGGAAAGGTTCAAAAGATCTTATGGTATCTCCTTCAGAAGAATAGAGCTTCTAGTTACAGCAGTCAAAGGCATTGTCACATTCTTTCAACAGTAGCATCCTTTTGACAACAACAGTTTAGCAAAGTACAAGGTATGTATCCTATGTAGTTAGTTAATTGTGCTTGATTGTCAAATTTCACAGTAAGAACAGGTCTAGATTTCAATTTGTATTATCACATGTCCAAAGAAGTTGTGATCTCAGCATATACCTGTTGTAATTGATGCAAGCTGGGTCATTTTCCCTGGTCTACAAACCCAACAGTTTGTCTTGGTTAGTTGGACCATTATCCCTGGTACAGGAGTTCGACAAGTTCTCATTTGAGTCATTTGTTATTAGGATGGGTTATTTTCCATGGTTTTGGGAACCCATCAGATATGTTCATTTGAGTCGGGCCATTGCCCCGGACACTAGAGTCTTGAAAATTATAATTGGGCCATTGTCCCTAGTACAGGAGCTCAATAGTATTATGCATTTAATCCATAGTATGTCTCACAGTGTCCTGCAGTTTGCCAAAATAGAAGAGAACTAAGATGGAGCCTTCTGGGAAGAAAGGAATTTTTGTTGGATACAATGAAACATCCAAGGCCTACAAAATCTATGTTCCAGGCCAAAGATATGTCGAGGTAAGCAGGGATGTAACTTTTCAGAAGAAGCTGCATTTAAGCAATCTAAAGAATCGCAGCAAGATACAGAGATGGAGGAACCTGAAGAGCCATTGGATCAAGTTGATAATGTGGCTCTTATGGCTTAGATTAGCGATGCAGAACCCACCATCTATGAGGATGTTGCTAACCAGCAAGTATGGAAAGATGCCATGGTGGAAGAATATCAATCCATCATGAAAAATGATGTATGGGAAGTAGTTCCAAGACCAAAAGGAAAATTTGTGGTTACTTCCAAACGGTTGTTCAAAATCAAGCATGCAGCGGATGGAAGTATTGAGAAATACAAAGCGAGATTTGTGGCTCATGGGTTTTCTCAAAAGGAAGGTATTGACTATGATGAAACATTCACACATGTTGCTAGGTACACTTCCATCAGGACCATCATATCCCTTGCTTCAGTTATGGGTTGGAAACTTCACCACATGGATGTAAAGACCGCATTCCTCAATGGTCAAGTTGAAGAAGAGGTATATATAGAACAGCCAGAGAGAGAGTTTCGTGGTTCAAAGAAAAGAATCACATATGTGCAAATTAAAAAAAGCACTATATGGGCTGAAACAGGAACCAAGGGCTTGGTATGCGAGAATTGGCAGTTATCTTCAGAGCTTGAATTTCTCCAAGAGTGCAGTTGATCCCAACCTGTATTTCAAGGTAATAGAAAATCATCCCCTAATTTTGGTTCTATATGTTGATGATTTGTTCCTTACTGGAGAGGAACAACTGATATCTCAGTGTAAGAGGGAGCTCACTTCTGAATTTGAAATGAAAGACATTGGACTCATGCATTACTTCCTTGGTTTAGAGGTGTGGCAAAAGTCAGATGAAATTTTCCTTTCTCAAGGAAAATATGCAGTTGATATACTACGTAGATTTGGTAAGCTAGATTGTAAATCCATCCATGGTATCTATCTTAACAAAGTTACATAAGTCAGATTCAAAATCTGACTTGGTGGACCCATCTATGTATAGGCAAGTTATTGGATCCTTGATGTATTTGATCCATACAAGGCCAGATATATGCTTTGTTGTAAGCGCCTTGAGTCAACTCATGTCTGAGCCGAGACACAGACAT
This sequence comes from Picea mariana, assembly GCA_032191745.1. Lineage (NCBI taxonomy): Eukaryota > Viridiplantae > Streptophyta > Pinopsida > Pinales > Pinaceae > Picea > Picea mariana. The sequence goes on along the minus strand of JASDQU010012861.1, from coordinate 68,104 downwards.
TGGATTGTTGTTAAACATGTCCTCAAATATTTGAGAGGATCCATTGCATATGCACTTAGATACACTTCCAGTGGAGGAGTGTTACTTCATGGTTATGCTGATTCAAACTACGTTGGGAGCTCAGTGGACTAGAAGATTACTTTCAGATATTGTTTTAGCTTGGATTCAACTATGATATCTTGTTCGAGCAAGAAACAAGGCTCCATAGAAAAAAGTACAACTGAAGCAAAGTATATAGCGGCCAATAATGCAAGCAGAGAAGCAGTATGGTTGAGAAAGCTTATGTTCGGGTTGTTTCAAGAGAGGTTAGAAATAATTGTTATCCATTGTGATAACCAGAGCTGTTTAAATCTCACAGAGAACCCAATCTTCCATGACAGATCAAAGCATATTGAGATGAAATATCATTTCATCAGAGACATGGTCCAAAGACGTACCATCAAGTTGAAGTACATTCTTAATGATGAGCAAATAGCAAATATTTTGACTAAGCCTCTATCCCTTGGAAAATTTGTGTACTTCCGRGACAAGCTTGGTATGGTAGAAAATGCGTCCTTCACTGAGAGGGAATAGCAACATCAAGAGACATTCTCCAATGAGAGGCCTTAATTGGCCACCCTAAAGCTAGCCAGGGAGATTTGGAGAATCAACCAATCTTGTGAAGTATTGACAAAAGCCAGGGGGAACGTACAACCTYTGTGAATCAAACCAATAGTCAAGACGAACGAGATGCTATATGATCTTGTGAGTCAAGCCAAGGCAAAGGTAGAAACCTTGTAAATCTAATGCAAAAGTCAGGGGGAACGTACAACCTCTGTGAGCATAGACAGTCTAGTGCAAAAGTCAGGAGGAACGTACAACCTTTGTGAGCCTAGTCAAACCTTGTGAGTCTAGTGCAAAAGGRGGAACATACAACCTCTATATGCATAAACAGTCTAGTGCAAAAGTCAAGGGGAACGTACAACCTATGTGAGCATAGACAGACTAGTGCAAAAGTCAGGGGAAACGTACAACCTCTGTGAGCCAAGTCAAACCTTGTAAGTCTAATGCAAAAGTCAGGGGAAATGTACAACCTCTATGACCATAGACAGTCTAGTGCAAAAGTCAGGGGGAACGTACAACCTCTGTGAGCATAGACAGACTAGTGCAAAAATCAGGGAGAATGTACAACCTCTATGAGCCTAGTCAAACCTTGTGAGCCTAGTGCAAAAGTCAAGGACAAGAAATTCTCCAAGACTGCCTTGTATGTCAAGGCTGACTTGAGACTTGGAGAAAAGCCTTGTAAGTCAAGGCAAGAAGAAACTACCTTGTGAGCTTTGTGTGTCAAAGCAAAAGTCAAGACAAGTCTTGTGAGCTTTGTGTGTCAAAGCATAAGTCAAGACAAGTCTTATGAGCTTTGTGTGTCAAAGCAAAAGTCGAGACAAGAAAATGTGAAAAGTTCTCCTAGATCTTCATGATGAGCTATGAGCATTCCTTAGGGACTGGCCACCCCTAAGTAAAATAATTCTAGCAATTGACCATGTTTAAGGAGAACTGGATGATTACATTCCATGATCCTTATCTGCATAAGGTTACAAAACTTCTTGTGATATATTGATCCTGTGTGGATGTCAACAAGTCAATGATCATGTGCAATGACTAGAAAGAACTGTGTGGAAGTGGATGCCTGAAGAATACCCTCTTTGCTGGGAGGGAGTGTTAAATTTAAAGCAATTGTAGAGAATATTATTCCTCCAAGCAACCCTCCAAGTTGCCCTCTTCCTAAACTGCCCTCCTAAAGCTGCCCCCTTTCCAGGTCAGCCTAGGTCGGCCCTAACCTAGCTGTCCTTACCTAAATACTAGCCTAGCCTAGCCTAGGGGGCAGCCCTAACCTAGGAGGTGGCCCTAACCTAAAGCTACCTAACCTAGACTCTATCCTATATCAGTTTTCAGATGTGTTTTCATATGAGTTTTACATCAGTTCTGTAGCAGCTGATATATTCTGAGGGAGCAATAGCATAGGTTATTCTGAGCAGCAGCTAGGAGGTTCATTTCTGAAGGTTGTTTACTTTGTTCTGGGCAACAGCTAGGGGCAGCATCTAAGAGATAAGATATCTCTGTTGTGAGACAGAATATTTCTGTTCTGGTGGACAGCAATCTTCTCTATCCTGTAGCAGCTGTTAACTCTATCATGTAGCAGCTGTTAACTCTATTCTGGAGCAGCAACTTGACTTTGTTCTAGGGCAGCAAATATACTCTGTTCTGAGGCTGTTCTGGACAGCAAATAAAGAGTGTTCTGGACAGCAATTGTACTCTGCTCTAAGGCCTATTCTGGACAGCATCTAAGGCCAGTTCTGAGACAGCCTTAAGGCCAGATTTGGGGCATCCAACAAGCAGCAACAAAACAGTTTTGTGACAGCAGCTAGAGAATAGCAAAAGCTACTGGTAGAGGCTCAGATATATTGAAGACACAGTGACAACAGTAAGAACTATTGTCTTAGTGCTAGTATATTATCTCCCTCTTTCTAGAAGAGTCTTGTAAGTTCATTATACTTGTTTGACTGATCAACATATCACAAGAAGAAGTTTGTTGGGTTTTCTTCCCCTTGAGGRTTTCCCAGAATAAATGTTTATCCTCTATGTGAATGTCTTTCTTTCAKTGATCCKTATGCTTCAGTTAATGTTCTAGTTAATTGTTAAAGGTTAAAGAAGACTATTGTGAACTGTTGTTATCTGTTTAAGCTTGAAAAACTAACATTATGCTCATCAGTGATCTGAGATGGCCAAATTAGGTATGGTAGTTTACCACTCGTTGATTGATTCGGACCTAGATGCAATGTTTAATGATGATGAAGACCCACGCTTTATCAAAACCTGGAAGAACTTGCCAAAGATCAGGCATACGTGAAATATCATAAAGTCGTTAATGCAAATCCAACTCACTTCCATCGTACCAGTAACAAGAGTGCAAGTCCCAAAGGCCAATAAAACAGTCCTTGAAATGAGATCTAATGTTACCCGAGCAGCGCTAGCTCAGGACCTTGTCTTCTCTTTCAGGACCTGTTCATTTCACTTGGATACTTTTTGAGGGAAGAAAATGGGCTCCCCTAGTTCTTAGCAGAAGTGACCAGCTCTCCTTCACTAAGGTATGTTGAGCCCATAGGTTTGTGTTGTCCGGTGGGTTCTCCATCCATCTCACCCCTCCTTTTCTCTCTCTTGTGGTGAGAAATAATTCGACGTGCAAAGTCAAGGTAGGTGAGAAGCAGGAGGAAGGCGGCTCCAAAGCATAAAGCAGTAATGATATAGAACTGAATCTGTTGGATATAGGTCTGTAAGGTGTGCTTCTTGCTTCGTTGTCTGGTCCATGGATCTCGTTGAGACTATACACGAAAAATAGAAGAGTTAGCACTGCACCCCGCACTCACCCCTTTAGATCTTGTTGAATTCAAGAATATGCACCATAATCTGGACAAATGATAAGTGACAACAACCTTTCGACGATCTCCCATGTTCCATCTTTTACTCTTAATATAGGGAGAGGGAGAGGCAGGGACCACACAACCCACTAATCAATAGCAATAGATAGGGCGGACAGTGTTTTCTTTTGAGATAGTATTGAAGTTAGGAAAACATAATGTCGGACCTTACCGCTTATCTAGAATTCACTCAGGATAAAGTGATGGAAGCTTCGACAATGAACTACAAAGTTGAAAAGACTCCAATTGCAAGGGCAATGAACATGGAGATACATATGGGGGTTTCCTGCTAAAACCCATAAGGAGAATATGGTTGCATACGTTCCAATCAGATACCAATTGCTTGAATGCATTTGAAATCCTCAATATGCTTGAATGCATTTGAAATCCTCAATACGTTCCTTTAGTACAAGAGGCAATTGTTTCCACGAATTCATGACCAATTCCCCCGGACTTATCTTCTATTAACAGTAAAGTTCAAGTCTCCACCCAATATCATCTTGCCACCCTTTGTCTCTTGCAATGCCAAAATATTTCCCAAAAAGAAGGCTTCCCTTTATATGGCATGTTATCCCCTATCCTAGGGTTAACTAAGGAGATTATGTCTCGAGGCCCACAGGTCCTAGACATGGAGTACCGAGAGCCATACAACTTGAGCTTGGCCCCAAAGGGCCCATCTTTTCTTCAGTGCATCCCATCTATCAGCAGTAGCAACATCCATCCCACCAGCCTGATCCTAAAGTAGCAGTGGGTCTTGCTCCATGAGGTAATGAGTCCGGCGATCATGGTATGTGTCACTCTGATTTTCAAAGCATTTGAATATGTTGCACTAAACTCTCCTTTATTTCATAACGTTTGCTTGGAAATTATGCTCTTTAACTTGTTCATACCTGGGGGGGTGACAGAATGCCCTAGTAAGTTGGTTCCCTTTAGGATGAGTTGCCACTAGGTTCGAGCATTGGGTTTGCCACACTAGTAAGGGTTGTACCTTGCCTTGTGGGAAGAAGGGGCTAAAGGCCCAAAGGGTAAAAGTAGTTGGCAAGAGTTAAAAGCCAAAATAAAACCTTTGAGATGCTTCGCCTAGGGATTCCAAAGAAAGCAATAAAAGGCTTCTCAGTAAGAAAAGGGGACCCGTAAGACAAAATAAAACTCAAGGTCTAGTTGTTGGATGGGAGGTCTCATCATGCGCCAGCCTATTAGCTCCATGGGCATGTTGCGATATGACACTACCATCTATCTGGTCACCAAACTAGAGTAGTGTCTCTTGGTGGCATAGCCAAGAGAAAGGGAGTCCCATCACGAGACAACCTTCTCATTTCCATGTAGTGCTTGTGGGTAACGCTGTCACCACTGGTCACCACACCAGGACAGTGTCCCCCAACTATTCACTTGGAAAGAAAAAGCAATAAGACAAAGAGTAAAAGGCATGAATGGGCTAGGAAACAATGGCATCCATGACAAGGTGCAACTCGCCCTCTACAGAGGCACCCACAAGCAAGACCCACATTTCCATGCTATCACTGCACCCTTTGCCCAAACATTTCACCTACACCATCTCACACATTTACATGACCTAGATTGGTCTTCACCTGGGAAACACCCCAAACTTGAGGAGAATTAGCCCAATAGGACATCCTGAGACCCTCTCCAAACTTGACTTGTTAAACTACATAACGTCTTTGAGCATTTGTCTAGGTAAAGGGGGGTTTGATGCACGTGTTTGGGCAATTTGATTATTGGATGTGATTGACATTGCTATGATCCATGTGACTTATGAGCCCATGGAGGGCGTACTTGTTGTTGTTGCAAGACCATGCCCAGTGGACAAGTACATATGGGGAGATGATTAGCTCGGACCTCCATGGGGCTAAAAGCCCACCAATGGATGTTGTGACCCCAACCAGGGGCAGAGAGACACCAGAGGATGGCACCAGGAAGAAAGAAGGACATTTTCCCCGAGACACTCTGGCAGGCCTAGACCCAGGGGGGTCTTGCCCTTCAACCATGACATTGGCCCTTGAAGGCCCCTGACGTCATCCAATTAGGGTTTGGCATTTATGAGGACGGATTGGTGCTAGTTGGCACATGTGGCAGCATTTGAGGCCTCTCGAGGCCCAACGTTTTGCATTTGAGGCCTAGTGCTCCAAGTTGGGGGTCTAACGTCACCCTAGAGGGCCATGACGTCATCCCTAAAGTGAAATAAGGGTTTTAATTATTGATTTTATGTAAAAACTGAATTTTTGATGTAAATTTGCCATGTCAGCCTTTTATGACCTAAAAGATAATTAAAGGTCATTGATATTGTATAAATAAGAGATAAAACTCTTATATTTTATCATTCACTCATCACTTAAGTGTTGGTCTGAAATTCGACCTTCCTTAAGGGTTTTTTGGCTGAAACTAGTGGTGCGCGCTTCTTGGAGGAGGCAATTATTGGTGTATTTTGGCTATTTTCATGTGGAGGATCTTCAACTAGGGTGATTTGCTTGATTATTCTTGGTGAAGTAAGTGGAAAATCTGCATTTCTTTAATGTGAAAGAATGCTTATGGTTATTTTTACTTGTTTCATGTCTAAGATTATGAAATTGCTTGCTTGAAACCCTAGGGTAAAGACATATGTTATTATCTTTTTCCCTATAATCTTCCATGTGCTAAAATTTCTTGAAAGGCACCTAACTTGAAGGAGATACTAGAGCCCTACCATTGTAACACTCTATTAACCCTACTTCTATTGCCCAATTGCATATTTCATTACAATTTGTTCAAGGAAAGAAAAAATCGCTCGGGCCTAACCCTTATTACTTTCTAGCGATTTTCTCTTGGAGGTGGATTTTTGAGGCCTTGGGATACCAACACCTCTCTTATCCTCTCCACCCCTTTAACATGTCATTATCATTGCTATCTTTCCTTTAAGATTTGCTTCTGCCATTAGTGACTCCATTTACCCTAGAAAGGCACTAGACTACCATTTGCAAGTGTTGATTGATCAAACAAACACTCGTACTCTTATCCTTGAAGCCTTTACTAACATTTTTTAACCCTAAATTAGACTAACTTCCAAGCTAACTTCTTGTTGTAGCAAAACATTGCTACAGCCATACAAACATACATTGACTTGACACATTTACCTACATAACTTGCACTAGAACCATTCAAAAATCAATTGTGATAATTGCTAGTGAATCTACTAGGTAAGTGCTAGTTTTGTATGGTGTTTTCTTGCACTTTTGACCATTAGAATTTGTTGTTGTTGCAAAAGATTGCTACAGCCATCTAACTGCAGCAAATTCTCTGCAAAAGTGACATTAAAAGCTAGCCAAACATTGTCAATTTTGCTTGTGACAATTTATTATCAATTGTCTAGTCAATGTCACTTTTTCTTGTCTTTTTCAAGCAATTTCAAGGCATAAATCTTGTGGTTGTTATAAGATATTAATTGTTGTTATAAACTGTTGCATTGCTGCAAATGCATATCAGCTAGCTTATTTTGTGAAGGTTTATTGTCCTATGAAGTACTGACAATCATTTGGTACTTGGAAAGTACCCTGTTTGCCTTGTTGTCTTGTTCTGGGCAGGTACACAATATCATCCATTTGCTTCATCCTTAAGACATAAAAGAAACCTTTGATTTGAGTGCTCTGTGAGAGGGGAAGGATTTCCTTGTGATTACTTCCCTTAGCCTTCTCAAAACCCCTAGGTCATCGGGGACGTCTCCCCTGGGGTAGTCTTGATGTACTCCTAAATAGAAAGGAATCTCCTATTAATGTGACAGTAATAGGTTATTCCCAGTTACGCCAATTATGTATCGACTTGCCTTGGGATTTTGGGCAAGTACAAATTGTGCGATAACATGGCCCATACACGTTCATGACAGTATCAAGCTTCCCCAATCCCTTACTTATGAATTTTATACATAGACATGAAAACAAAGTGAAGTAATTAGCCAAACACAAACTTGACCTCCGCCCTTTGATTAAACCCCCGAACAGACCAACTAAATCCAAAGCAATCAAATCCCAACCCTTAATACATTTCTTAAGAGTGCCAATTAAAGTGTCTCCACAACCCATAAGTCTCCTACAACAAAATAATCTCAAGCTTCTCATTCTCAATAATTCTAGACAAAGCCTACCTTTTATTCTGGCTGCCCAAACCGCTAATATTAAATGAGATAATTCTAAATTTTCAACCTCCCGTAAGGGGMTGGCTTGCTCTAAGAACCCCTGTGATCGGGTGTTGTCTAACCTATTGAATATCAATAGCTGCCTTCTCCTTTGCCTGTTGCAWAAATGACTTTCGACCCACATAATTGAATAGACTTTATACCAACCTTTGAGCAGTTGGCAACTCGTACAAAGGGCATGTCTAATTGTTTTTTTAAAGAATGTTTCATCGATGGCCTYGAGGAGGAAATTCGAGCACAAGTCATGATGCAACAACCACCTACTTGGTTAGAAGCCTATGAGCAAGCTAAAGAAGTCAAGATGGTAATCAATGCCCAAACCAAAAGACTCTCATTCACCTCTCACACTCACCCTCCTTTGGCAACTATCACTAACCCCTCCAACTCCCTACCCTTGAATATCAAAAGTAGTCCTAGGAAGAGATGACCGAACACCAACGCCTCCAACTTTGTTATAATTGTGATAAGCAGTATTTCAAAGTGCACAAATGTAAAGAACAGAATTTATTTCAAATGAATGTACCACCCCAAAACCACTCAAACGAAAGTCGATGACACTCCTAAAGAAGAATTCAAAGACACAACCCCGCAAGAAATAACAACATTAGCAACTCCTTGTGAAGAACCTCAAATTTCTCTTCGTACTTTATCTGGGTTTTTTGCACCAAAAACTCTTAACTTGATCGGGTATATCAAGAACCAAAAGGTGATTGTGTTGATCGATAGTCGCAACACCCACAATTTCATTCATAGTAGAGTGGCAAAAGATACCCATTGTTATGTCTATGCCACACCTAATTTTCAAATGGGAAAGTACCATCTCAAAACTCACATGTTTGTTATTGAAATGGGTGGTTGTGATGCAGTGCTCGATACAAAATGGTTATGCAATTTTGGACTAGTCACCATGGGTTTCAACGATTTTGATACGAGTTTCACTAAGAAAGGCAGAAACATACACTCAAGGGGATTCAATATGGTTCCCCCAAAATTATTACTTTTCATCAAATGAAGAAGTTATTGAAGAAAGGACACTTAAGCATTATAGCCTAGTTCCATGCCATACAAGTAGTGGATTACCCCAATATGTGATGCACCTTGATTTGCAATTGGTCCTGACTAAACATCAACAGGCATTTGACACACCTCGTGGCTTACCACCTTTAACATGGTGAACATGACAATGGCATTCCCTCATTCCAAGTAGTCAACCACCCAATGTGCTTCCTTATCAATATACATTTACACATAAGAATGAAATAGAAAAGATTATCCAAGAACTATTAGAGGAAGGAGTCATACGTCTCAGTACCAACCCTTATTCCTCACTTGTGGTCATGGATGGAGGTGGCAAGCATCCTCAAGATAGCTTTCTGCACACATGAAGATCATTATAAGCTTTTAATGATGCCCTTCAAAATTTGCTATGCTCCATCCACCTTTTAAAGTCTCATCAACAAGATCTTTCGACCCTTCCTACACGATCCTGTTGGTCTTCTCTGATGATAAATTAATCTACAACAAAACGTGGGAGGCCCATATCAAGCATGTCGGTAAAACCTTGCAACACTTGTCAGACCACTAGTTGTTCCTTAAATGTTCCAAATGTGCTTTTGGGGCGCTAGAAGTTGAATACTTGGGTCACAATGTAGTCAATATGGGGTGCAGGTAAATCCCAAGAAAGTTCCAACTATGCAAGATTGGCCCCAACCCAAGACCTTGAAGAGCTTGCATGGGTTCTTAGGACTTACAAGCTACTACAAGAAATTTGAGGAAAATTACGAAAAAAATTACTACTCCCTTAACAACTCTACTAAAAAAGAATACCTTTGTATGGAGCAAAGTTGTTGAGCATGCCTTCTCATCCTTAAGGGATGCCATGTGCTCTACTTTGGTCCTAGCAATGCCAAATTTCTCTAAGACCTTTGTCTTGAAATGTGATGCATTTGGCAAAGGACTAGGTGTGATCTTGATGCAAGAAGGGTGTCCCTTAGCATTCACCAATACGCAATGGTGTGATTGCAATTTAGGAAAATCCACCTATGAGAAAGAGATGATGACCATCCTTCATGTAGTTAAGACTTGGCACCCATATCTCATCAAGAGGCATATCCAGATCAAGACCGACCATCATAATATGAAGCATTTTCTATAACAAAGATTATCGTCACAAGAGCAACATAAGTGGGTCACTAAAATGCTTGGGTGTGATTATGAGATAATATATAAAAAAGTTAAAGAAAATGTAGTGGTTACCGCTTTATCAAGGCAATACAAGGAGGAAGGATCCCTCTTGGCCTTATTCTTGCATGTTCTTGAATGGCTAGAGGAAGCTCGTCAAGGATGGCTAACAAATGACACGGTGCTTCAACTCATCCAAAGCGTTCAAGAAGATCCCAAACCTCCTGAAGTTTATACATGGCAGCAAGATACCTTTAGGTATAAAGGGCGCATTGTTCTAGTAAAAAATTATCTTAAAAGAACGGGTCTTAAAGGAGTTGCATTCATCGCCAACAACAAGTCAGTCTCGCTTTCATAAAACTTATGAACAAGTTAAGCATTCCTTTTGGGAAGCATGAAAACAACCATCTAGGATTTTGTAGCAAACTATGACACATGTGAAAGAAACAAGGGAGAGACAATGAAGACACTAAGGGCATTATAACCACTACCAATCCCAACAAATGTCTAGACTAACATCTTTATGCATTTCATAGTGGATATTCCAAAAGCTAGTAACAAATCAGTTATAACGGTGATAGTCAATCACCTTTTCAAATATGCTTATTTTTGTGCCTTATCACACCCATTTATTCCTTCCTAAATTGCCCAACTCTGCATGGATCAAATTTTAAGCTACATGGCATGCCTACTTCCATTATATCAAATCAGGATCCCACATTCACCAACAAATTTTGGCAAGAGTTGTTTAAACTTCAAGGTACTCAATTGAAAATGAGCATTGCATATCATCCTCAAACCAATGGTCAAACAGGAGTGGTCAACAAGTGATTAAAAAGTCATTTGCAATGCTTGGCTTCTGAAAAGTAGCACCAATGGGCACAATGACTACCCCTTGCAAAATGGTGATATAATACCACTTATCATGGCACTACTAAAATGACTACATATGAAGCTATGGCAAGTGGCCTCCTATTTACTAAGCACTTGCAACCTACATGTAGTCGACATCACGCTTCACACAAGAAAAGCCATTCTCTGGACACTTAAAAGAAATTTGTCTATGGCAATTTGTCTATGGTTCAAAGTATAATGAAGCAACAAGATGACCAACATCACTCCGAGCATTCTTTGGAAGACTGGGATCCGAGGTTTCTTCGCCTTCAACCTTATAAATAAACCTCCCTCCACATAAAATCCACTAGAAGCTAGAACCAAAATTCTACGAACCTTATACGATCATCCAACGCATTGGACAAAATGTCTACATATTGGCTCTTCCAGACCACCCAAAGATTCATCCAATCTTTCATGTGTCGTGTCTAAAGAAGGTAGTGGGATCAAATTGCAAGGTGCAAACTAACCTACTAGAACTTGATGAAGAAGGGTCCATTTGGCTCCAACCCGAAGCAGTATTGGCCACCATAGAGCATAAATTGCACAAACATTCAATTCAAGAAGTATCGATCCAATGGAAAGATATGCAGCTAAAAGATGCCACTTGGGAACAAATAGCGATTATGTAGCAATTTTCCCACCTTCAACCTTGAGGACAATGCTAATTTTGAAGGGGAAGGGCATGTTAGGGTCCTACCCTAACTTCCCTACTTTACGTTACTTAGGAGTTAGTCAATTAATGTATGCGACCGTCTTCTTTGAATAAGGCCCATTAGTTAGTAGTCGATAATTATTTGATGTAAAAGGGTCTACTTTATTGAGCAAGGCCCACTACATAGTTGGTACTCCTTAATGAGGAGACCACAAGTAGTTAGGATTTTGCTATTGAAATTCGAGAATCTCATTAAAGAGCTAGGAGGCTATGGAATGTTTTGTCGAGTATTGTTGTAATTGGAACTCTACTCAGTCGAAGGTCGCCCTACCTTAAGAGGCAAATGAACATTGCTTTCCTTCTTCTAATCATTAATGCAGAGGTATATTTCGCATATTTCATCTTATTTGTCTCTTGTGTCTGGTTTCCTACATTCATAATCTCTATATACCTAGTTTGTCTTTCAAGTCTAAGGGTTAAGATAAGATAAATGTATTAATGTCTGATAAATGACCATTGAAGTAGGTCAATGGAGTTGTTAGGTACAATGATGTCTATACAAAGTGGGAGCGCTAAAGCAACTCCTATATAAAAGCAAGTAAGAAGAAGTAAAATAAAATATAAGTCTAATATAATCTCTAGAAAGCTAACTCCAAAGATGGAGAGGCGATCGAGGAGAGAGATGTACAAGGTGAGTGGATCAAGAGTCTATGGCACCAATGGTATGAGGCTACATTGGTCCATTGGAACCATCTCTCCTACCATCTGAAGCTGAAAGGAGAAAACTCAAAATATATGTATGTTCGAAAGATGAATCGAAAGAGGAACTGGAACGAGTGTTGTGTTATTGTTCGAGAGGAATAATCCGCTTTTGTGGTTGCAGGATATCATCTGACGATTGGTATGTCTACTAATATGAAGTCAAGTCTGGCAATGCCCCTAGGGTCTCACGAAAGTAGAAATAGTGCCTCGTGTCCTCATTGATTTGGGGTCATTCCTATATATTTGCCACTTGGTGCCCCTAGTCGGGAGCATCTTAAAAAAGGAAGTGATTTGCTCGGTAGAAGTTGGTCCAAGATGTGGATGTGGCTGAAGGATAGAAGACTAGAGACGAAGGGCCTCCTACATGCATAAGGCCAAGCATCTCTTGTAAGGGTACCTAAAGAAATTGCTAAGACTCTGTAGCTCTTTGAAAAGACAATGGAATCGTCCTTGGATCATGTAGTAAATCGATTGTGCCTCTACACATAAAGCATCAATTGTGCCAAACTCACCTCACCCATATGAGGGATGCTTCCTCAAATGAAGCAAAAATATTCTTGACTGCAACCAAGAATCCCTTCAGCACCACTAGATCATGGGAAAGAGGCCTCTTCTTCATTTGTTCAATATCATATCATTTTGTATTCAATGCATAAGATGTTTTACGAAGACTTGTATTTAATTTGTTACACCAACCTTGTCTAAATTTTTGTAATCGTGGATGGAAGAAGAAGATAGAGAAAAGGGTAAATCAAAATGAGAATAAACAAGGAGATTTGAAGCAAGATAACTCCTTTAAGATTCTATAAGAAACTTAAGGAGACAATCGTAGAAAAGAAAGATAATCACTAAGAGATAATATAAGATAAGATAATTGTATTAATGTCTAACAACTGACCACAAAAGTAGGTCAGTGACACTAAAATAGTACATCCAGTGTAGGTACAAAGTGGGAGTGCAAAACAACTCCTAAACAATACAAAATGAGGAAAATAATAAAGAGCTCAGTGACTAGCTAAGAGAAGATGTAAAATAAGGTGCAAGTGCAAGAAAGATGGCAAACATTGATGAGTCCTAGTGTTGCACAAAAGACAGGATGTCAAGGCTTGTCTGGGCTAGGGCTAGCGACCAAGGACGAGTGAGGGAGCCACAACATAGGGTCCTCATCGAAGTTGTAACTATTGTGAAAGGGCCAGTGCACTAGCCAAGAGAGTGGTCGAGATTGAGAGGTCCTAGTTGCATCATCTCAATGAGGGCACAAGAGCAAGGAAACCCAATGCTACTAACATCCAAGGATGTGAGGAGGAAACTTCAAATGGAACCTTGGATGCTAAACAAAACTATGTTTGTATATGAAGGTCAAAAGTTAAGGCCATCGCTCACCTCTAGAAAGTGCTTCGAATAAACGACCATCTTCAAGCCATGACCCTCTGAAGTTGCATTCCAAGTAACCTAGATATATTGTCTATAAAGTCTTTTGATTGTTGGGTACAAGTTTTGATTAGATCGCAAGGGTGACTTTGCACCTAGGGAATCCTTGAAAGGGTGACGACGATATGGAGGCATGTCGACATACTGAAGTAATCAAGAGACCTCTAAAAATCAACATCAGACATGCCTCGAGGGGTCGTTTGAGGCAATGTTCTTCAAAGAATAAAGTGTTATATAGGGATATGGATTCCTCATGAACGCCAAGTCCCCAAAAAACCAAACTATATGAAAGAACAAAACCAATCCAAAGATGGCCTCAAGGTAAAAGGGTCAGAACACTAACTCCACCTAAACAATGAGTTGGGAAATAGTTTGCTTGCATCTAATGATACACCTACGAAGGAGGTTCTAGACACTCTCCATCTCAGTCCAATCAATTTGAAGCAAACTTGGACCCTAGACCTTAAAATCATAAAGGATCACGGGCCTATGATCGTCTCCAAGAGGTGCATCTTGGACAAGAGATCCTACAAATAATTTTGGAAGCATTGCCTCTCAAGAAGGGAAAGGGAGTTGTATCCCTTGTTAAGTCAGAGGACATGTCACAGGATGAAATGTGGTCCCATGAACTAAACCCCCGAGTATGTGTAAGTTGTAGTGATCTCAATCTCTCCCCACCAAAAGTAAAAATGGTAATCTAATAGAGCACACTTCAACACGTGGAAGATCATAACCTTGGCTTTAGTTTGATTAACCTGCAACTATTGAGAGCTCCAAAAATCCAACCACGAGTACAAATGAGGAAGTGCAACTCTTTATAGAGTGATGCTCAACTTCCCTTACAATAAAATAATATTATCTCATGACAGGTCCTTAGATTTAGGCCAAGAAAAGTAAAATTCAACTAATTACTCTAAAACAACAACAAAATAAGGTGGTCAAACCACACTTAAAAGGATCAAGGTAAAAATAGTCGAAGATAGGATGTCCCCTCTAAAGAAGGATGAATGTGAATCCAAGGTGCAACGTCAACCCCCAAAGGCCCTCCAAAAGTGTGTATTGTGTAGATGCTCCTTAAATGCCTCAAAATGAAATGGAAGAGTCTTAGGGTTCCTAGGATATGGACGTACAAGTCCCCTCGATGAAAAACATCCTCAAAATAATGAAATAAGCCCTTCCAAAGGGGGCAGCTCCTCCAAAACATAATCAAAATGTTATGTATGAGGTCTTCAAGAGAGAGTTTTACTCCTCAAATGCATGGTGGAATCCTTAAATTATGATGAAGTGGTCCTCCAAGCAAGAAATGTGCCAACGTCCAACGTCCAACCTCCAAAGGTGGGACAACCTCATGGAAGTAGTGAAATAACCACAAGAAGTGATCGGCTCCTCTAATCATGCTCATAAGTCCTCAAATTATGCCTCCAAGTTATGACCATGCCCATATCCCAAGCAAATAACTTCCACAAAGAATGGAAAGTAACCCTTCAAGTCAAAACAGGACATAATATCCCCCAATGGCTAGTATGACATACACACATGTGAGATTGACCATCATATCAAGTAATAAACAGCTCAAAAAGTGCTCAAAGAAGAGGCTGCTCAAGGATCTTCAATGTGGCATGTCAGGAGGAGACCCATGCATGCAGAAATAGCCCAAAAGTGTTTTTACCAGTGCCTTGGGAACCATGAACTACCTCGTGATATGTGAGTTGCCTTGGGGAATGTGAACTAAATTGGCAATTATAAAAATGTCCAAACATCTACATGAAGCCAATGCCACCCTCAAACCCTAGGATGCTCCATAAGCACTATGCATCATCAAGCACTACACCAAATCCTCCATCAATGCTCATGAAATCAGCAAGTACCCCAAGAAATTCACTAAGGTTACCCCTTGTCAAAATGAGGTGTAGCAGGTTGTAAGGAGACAACCAAGCACTGACTCATAAACTCTCATGATGGTAGCCAAGAGTGTCTCTAAAAAGACAATGTCATGGAGCCTCTTAAACAAGTCTCTCTTGAGACTGTGTCAAATGCTTTTTGAAAGTCCACAAAGCAGCAAAAGACTTTCAAAGAGTGATGATGGGCCTCCTGATGGCCTTGATGTGAAAATGTGGTCAATAGTCTAGTACTCAAGCAGAAGCCTGCCTATCCTCTAGCCTTGCACTGCCTCCTCTCAAGCTCATCTAAAAGTCATAAATGAAGAGTTGTAGCATAAAGCTTAGGGATGTGTCCGATCAAGAAAGTTCTATAATTATTTGAATCTAGGCTAGCCCTCGATTTTGAAAATTGGGTGGATGATGTGTTGGACCAAACTAGGGGGAAACTAAAGTAGAAACATGATTAGACAAATTAGCAATGTGAGAGTCACATGAATAAATACCATGTTTGAGGAACTCGACTTCAAAGCTTTCCTCATCTATTGCCCTACTAGTGCTCATGACCCTAATTGCTCCTCTAATATCTCTGGAGGTGAAAAGATGATAAGAGGGGGAAAAAGAAGCAATACAGACAAGGACTTTTGCAAAAACATCATAAAAGGATGACTATCAGAGAACGTGCACTAGGGACCTATATTAGAGGGCAAAGTGGCATGTCTTTGGAAAAGGGTGCACCAAAAAGTTTTTGGGGAATGGAGAGCCTCACAAAGCTCACAAGTTCACAATGATAGGAAAGCCCTCTTTTGACAACAAAGGAGGTGACTGTAGGATTTATAAAGGTGTGGAATGGAGGGGCTCATGTGTAAAAGTGAAACAGAGATGTATGTTCTAGAAGTTCTACTACTTGTCAAACTAGCAATCATGCGGCAAAAGCCAAGTGTGGGTGGATTGCTAGATGGAATGGGGGTAAGAATCGAGACCAACCTCCCAAATCGTCATCAAAAGAAGCTTATATTCAACTTATTACAACAAAATCTAGCACCCCCAAATGATGTAAAGTCTCGAGCATCAAGAGGATACTTTTGAGCAACTTAGGAAGGCTACCCATTTTGTCAATTCAATTGCTCCTCCTCTCTCTTTTGGTTGGCTCTTCTCCAACTCAAGGGGGTCTTCCCTAAAGATAGGATTGCTAAAGCTATGTAGTGGGAGCTCTAGGTGATGTTTGAAGAATAGGCTTTAACAATACATGCGGTTATAGAAGTGGTGAAAATATGAATAGTGTCAGAGCAAAAAGGTGATGGAAAACCCCAAGACTAGTGCCTAGCAAATCTTGGGCAAAATGGAGTCAAAAAGGCATGGATCTAAGAGGGCTAATGCACGAATGTGTGAGGCAAATAAGGGTTGTTGTGCATGCTACAAACAGCCTTAGCTTGCTCAAAATTGATGCAAAACATTATCCTTGGACAACTAGGATTGCTACTCTAAAACAAATCCATGAAGGTGATGTTGTATTGGTTCAAGCAACAACCTAGATTATTAAATGCATGTTTAAAATAACAACAATGAACATAAGGGGGATTTAATCCTCACATTACAATATCCAAATGGTAGATGCTCCATTACAAGGCTTTCATGACTAGTTACAAGGTTTCCATACAAAAAGAAACAAGTGAAAGAATTGCAAAAATAAAACCTCACATAAATAGGATGTAATACCTCCAATCTTCCATTAAGCTTGCCAAAATGATGTACAATGTAGCCCAAGGGGAGAGCTCCTCGATCGCCAAATTCTCAACAACCTTAGAATGGAGAGAATTGGAGGATGTGCTCCTCTGTATGCCATGTCATAAGGATGTCCAACCAATGCAAGAGAATGCACCCTAGAGAAGTGTGCCAACCTCTCCAAGAAACAAATAAAATATCGCATGCCTTGGAAAATGTGCCCAAGAAGGGGGCGTAGCATTAAAAAGCCTCAACCAAGTCCAAGTGTGAAAAGGAAGCCAATGAGGTAGGGTGCCCAAGCTATTAACCATAATATGGATAAATTATATTAATTTAACCATTGAACAATTGAATCAACCTCAACATGTGCACACAAACAAAGGTTAATGCTGAAATATAACCACAGCACCCCTCCAAATATTCACCAACAGATTAAATAACCATGAACATGCATGCCAAAGAGGGGTGCACTCTAATAAAGTGTTGTACCAAGTAAATAAACAATGTTCCCCCTAGCAAACCACAACATGATAACAACAAAATATAAATCCCAACCTAAGGTGCACCACCACCAAGGCATTATTACATCAAAAATCATCATCCAACCATAGGAAATGGTTAGATAACCATCAAATCATATGTAGTACCCCCCCTCCCTCTAACTCAAACTTAGAAAAAGTACATCCATGAGGGTACTAACATCAACAAACGCATTCCCCCTTCGGTGATGTCGAGCAAATGTTACATCAATAAGTTATATCACCTAGGAAAATCCCACAAAGGCAACATAAATCATCCCACCATAGCAACATCATAAGACAAAGGGGCATAACAAAGTGCTAACCCATCCAATCATCAAGTGTGTCCCCCATCACAAATCCAATGAGGACCATGTGATCCCCCATCCTTGTCAAACCAACATCATACAACAACACACTAAGTCACTAGGAAACATCACAACATCATGAAACATCTACCTCCTACCACCATCATCTAACCCCTTGGGGGACTAGAACCATTATCCATATTCAAGATAAGCATATATACCAAGGGGTGATCAACAAGGAAAGCACATGTGAGAAGACTACTAAGCAGCAAGCACAATCATCCAACCAAGGAGAAGTGAGAATCCCCCAACCAAAGACCTCCATCAAATGCTCTGATGTGAGGGGGCTCCATGAAGATGCATCAACCCACGGTGGTCCAATGCTCTAAGAGCACCAGCGACAAATCTCCATCAATGTGACGAAAATCACAATGTGGAACCTCATAGAACCTCTACTCATGGAAACTCAACATGTGGAACCTCTACATGCATAAACTCTGCTCAGAAACCAAAAGAGGGGGCAATTGTGGGAATCAAAGTAACAAAAAAGGAAAATAAACGAAGTTAGTAGGTTCTTCAACTCACCCAATAATTAGAATACAACAACATAATGTCCATAAAATAGCCCCTAAACAATGTCAAACAAAAGTCCAGTATTTATAGAATGAAGAAAAGGTTATGCTTTAAACGTCACGTTCTTATGAAGTTTAATTTAAAGTATGATAGAAATTATGATTATGGAGCTCAATATGAAATGTTAGATCTCTTGGCTTGGGCTAGAAGAGTTAGTAAATATCAAATGTTCTTGATGAACCTTTTTGTGACTGGGTAATATAAGAGACGAATTTTAGCAAAAAAGGTTACAAGGACCCAACTCGCTTGAGCCCTTATTTCCATCTAAACCAATTACTACTAGGATACGAGAATTGACTAAATATAGCAATTGCAATAATTAAGTTGTTGCCAAAAAAAGGAGAAACCCAAGTTTAAGTAACTTCAAGGCAAAAAAACTTATATTATTGTTATAATATATCACCAAATAAATTCTTTTTTTCAAGGAAACAATCCCTCAAAGAAACCTAGGGACACTTCCCCACATTTCAAGGATGGTGTCCGTAGTGAACCCATTGACATGGACTAGTACACCTTACCCTCACCTTACCCTCCAGGACCCAGCCACAGACTTCCAACCCCACCACCAATTGCCATTGAACGCATCAACCCCTACTATAGGAATCTAGCTTAAACCGACTTAGCTACCCCTTGGAAGCTATCACCAAATAAACTCTTATATATAAAGATCTGACAACATGGTACTTAAACCGACTTAGCTACCCCTTGAGGCTATCACCAAATAAATTCTTATATATACATATAAGAACATTGAACAACATTTACCCCAAGCACCATTCACGGAATGTGATAAAATGCTTGGAGGGTTTCTCCAAGAACATTTTCCATGGAAAAAAATGGAAAGAGAGAGAAAGATTTTATATATATGTATATATTTATTTATTATAGTAATGGCTAACCTATCTATTTAAGTCCCTTAACACGAGGACAAAGCGATTCAAGTATGCAACATGGGGTAGATCCCCCAAAACATGGCACTAAGATATGTATGTGTTCATGCCTATCAAGTTGTGGTCTAGTAGCAACTTGGATCAATTGTAGTGAGGATGACACATTCAAACCATGACAAGCTCACTACCCATTGAATGGTGGACGGTTGGATGTGGCCTTATT